>CM076574.1:1408191637-1408244773 GCA_034641835.2 Pinus albicaulis
ATGAACAGAATGAGGAGGTGCCTCCTTTTTATGTGAGCCTTAGCATTCACAACATGACATTGAATAATGGTATGTTGGATTCAGGGGCCTCTCACAATCTTATGCCCAAAGTAATCATGGAAATAATGGGGTTAGAAATAATTAGGCCATATAAAGACTTGTTTTCTTTCGATTCCAAAAGAGTTCAATGCATTGTTTTAATCAAGGATGTTGTTTTTGGTCTAACACAAATTCCTGCTAAGACTGTAGTTGTAGAAATTTTGAATAACTGATATATTATTCACTGAGATTCTCCTGATCACACACTATTTTAGCTTCATGCACAATACAAAATCTCTTCTACCATTGATCATTACATGAGGAAATAAAATCAATTGCATGCACACATTAAAACCAAAAACAATCACACATATGAACACAGTATTTCATGGGAAATATTAAAGCTGAAAACCCCCAACTATCTGCATATTATATGTCATAGAGATCATGTAACAATCATTGTACAAAGCTCCTCACAAGCTCTCAGCACAACCTCCAATTTCTACACACTAATCAAGCTAGATCTAGCAAAGCACATGCTCCAATCTCTGCCACCTGATAGCCAGCCTCTATTGCGTAATAAATGCTGTAGGATGGCTCATTAAATAACTTGAACCACCTGGCTTGTACTGCGCAATCCTCATGGGCTCCTCCAATCACTGGTAGTTGCAAATATGCAACAGTATAGTCACAACTGATAGTTAACCTGCTCTTTCACCTATCTCTGCACTGGTCTCCACTGAAACTGTCCATGCACTGAAGTTAACTGATGCATTCTTTAGTTGATTAATGAGTTTATAATTAGTGAATTAATTCATAATTAATTCACACCACTCTCACTAATTGTATCAATTAGTTAAACTGAATACAAATAGCTCAACTATGTTTAGATTAGTTAAACTGAATACAACTCCACGAACTTCCTCAATCAACTCCACCAAACTCTGTCACATGAGTTCTAACTGAAGTATCATGCAATAGCTCCACTTAACCCCTAGGAATAGCGTAATTCCTTCTGTCAGCTCCTGTGCCACATCTGTGCACTTAACTGAAGTGCTCCAAGAGAATAAGATAATGTTTAGAGTCCAAATATTATTAAGAGCTAATAATATTCGACATATCTATTTTTAGACTAGAAATCTAAAAATAGATTCTGCCCAATATGTCTAAAAATAGAATTCCATCTATTTTTCCAACTTGATCAACCATCCACAAATAGCATCCTGCAACTCATAGAACATGATCCATATGTCTAAAAATAGACATAGTCTAAAAATAGACTTTGCGCCAAAAATAGCCTGCGAGCCCACTTAGTGAAGGCGAATCCTTTCCACTAAGCTCATCATATTGTTGCAATCTCAACACTCCCTCTCAACAAGATAAGGATCATCTACCACCCCTATCATGCCTCTATGGTATTCGAATTTTCTCCTAGTGAGCGCCTTTGTCAAGATATCAGCATCCTGATCCTCCCTGGGAATGTATGAAAGTAACATGATCTTCCGCTGCACACAATCTCTGATATGATGATACCGATCCGTGAAGCCATGCCACCTCAACTCATCCTCCTGTCTGTACCATGATCCATATCCCGATGTGCCTCTGAGATATCTCAATACATGCTTCCCCGCCTTCCAAAAGAGCTTGGTAGGCTTAACCATAGCTTGTGAAAGTTGGTTAACTACATAGCATATGTTGGGTTGTGTATTGACCAGATACATAAGCGACCCCACCAAATGTCGATAAACAGTGGAATCCACTACCTACGCTGAAGTAGCATCCTCCTTCCTCCATCCACCAGGAAGAGGAGTATCAATAGGATTGCAGCCATGCATGTTGAACTTCTCCAGTATCTCCCGGGCATACTTACCCTGAGAAACAAACAGTCCACCACTGCGCTGCCAAATTTCCAATCCCAGGAAATAATAAAGGAGGCCCAAGTCCTTCATCTCAAACTCTTTTGCAAGATCCTCCTTGCATGAGAGTATCAACAGCTCATCACCTGTCAAAATCAAATCATCTACATAAAGTACAATGATCAGCAACTTACCCTCCACCACAATCTGGTATAGGTTCAGATCCGCCTCACTCTTGGAGAATCCAAGTCCGGTGAAATAACTGTCTATCCATGTGTACCAAGCACGAGGTGCTTGTTTCAACCCATACAACGCTCTCTTGAGCCTGCACACATGCGACTCGCTGCTGAAGATCTCGAAACCTTCGGGTTGCTCTATGTACACCTCCTCCTCAATCACTCCGTTGAGGAACGCAGTCTTCACATCCATCCGATGAATGTGCCACCCCATCTGCGCTGAGAGAGGAAGAATCGTTCGTATGGAAGAATACCTTGCAACAAGTGCAAAGGTTTCCTCATAATCGATCCCCTCAATCTGTGAGAAGCCTCGGGCAGTTTTCGGAGGTAACTGATAATGACATGAGTAATTTAATATCTAATCTAACTAATAAAGAAAATGTACAAAACTGAAATAAATAAAACAGTGCTGGAATTAAAAGCTAAGAAAAATAAATCAGCAGAAGGACAAGACTGATTCCATGTCATTAGTTATTGTAAAACTATGTGCAAATGCCCGGGCTGCCTACTGTAATCTGGAACAAAGACACTGATCAGTTAACAGCAGTATAAAGCATGAAAAATTATGGACAAAAATAAAACGTTAATACCATAAGAGATGTAATATATACATGTGAATAACTATGGCATAATGAACGTAAGGAAATAAAGCATGAAACTATACAGCAATAAACAAAACCTCGGCGTGTGCAGGGGCCCTCTGCACAATCCTCGGGGAACAACTATCAACCACGAATTATGCTTATGAACAGAGTCTTCTCATGTATTCAAAACGCAGTCATAACAAGGAAATAATGTCACGGCACAGTGGGCTTTCTTTACAACAAAATTACATTACAAAAGCTAGCTACTATGCGTATGAGAATGCATTATTTATAACAGAGGATGAAATAACTACTTTCCTACAATCTGCATTGATAAAAGACACGTGAACAACCACGTCCAGAAATCTAGCATTATGGTTGCCGTGAAGATTAAATCTATGGAGGGTGGCCGTTGGATTCGGCTTATGGAGCAGTTCACAGGTGTTGATATGTCCCCTGAGACTTAGGAACGGCCACGCAAGTCTTCACGTGGTGAAAAACGGAGTTCTGTCACCGTAGGACTCTTAGGTTGACCACCGCTTGACTACCTTTGACCACGACCTTCTTTGGTGAATTCGACTGAGCCAATAGGACTCGGTCCATATCCATGTCATTTCCAACTTGCCCATGTGGCTTGATTTTCCTGAAGACACCTGCAATATAGAATTTAACAAAATGGCTGTGGAAAGTTGAAGCAGCTGTGGAAAGTGACAAGATTCCGCAGCTCAATGAGCAAAAATATAATTCAAACAGCAGACACAAAACATAGTTAAAAACCACTTTAAATTCTCTTTTATGATTAATATGCAATGATGCTGATGAGTTAGGAGGTCCAGGTAAATGGAAAAAGTCTAGAAAGGTGTATAGGAAAGATGTAAGTTTGGGACTCAACATACCCCCACTTTGAAGGTGTTGCATGTCCCCATGCAACCAAAATTTTGATCATCCTCCTTCAATTCATATGCCCTGATACCTCTGCCAGTACATCCAGTCCTCTTCTCCTCTTTCTTGGTGCTGCTAACATCCTGGGCTTCTTCATCAAGCATCTGAATTTGAATTAATCAGTGCTCTACTTATCTTATTGCATTTCTTCTTCAATTTCCTGTTCTTTTTGTGCCACAGTCCTGGATGTAGCATAGTGTTGTCATGAATGATCTTGTCCAATCTGTTTTGCTCCTTTAATGCTTCATTTTCATTTTTAATATGTCTATTTAAAACCTCCAACTCAAAGACTTCTTGTTTCAACGATTGGACTAGAGCTTCTTGTGCTGTGTGAGGCTGAGTGGATGAAGTGCTGGGACCCGTGGTTGTTCTTTCTAAGGATTCTATGTAATCATACACCTCTTGTTGCTTTGGATCTATCTCGGGTGTCGTTTTCCTTGGGCTGTCCCCAAAATGCTGTGGAGGAGAATTGACTTCAAAATCTGGCCGAAAAGGACTCATGTCAACATCTTGAGGACTAGTTTCAACGTTTGGCTGAGAATGAGGTGGACTACGGCTAGCTGGAGTTTGTTCAGGTGTTCCTCCTTCCAAATCAATAAAATGGGGTCCTTTTGTTTGTGCTTTCCTCCACTTTCCTTTAAGCCTGGTGCTTCTTCTTACATGCTGTGGACTACTGTCTTTTTCCTTCTGTTTTTCTTTTCCTTTCTTTTTGGCCATAGCTAACTGTTCCTAAAGGTGAACTAGTCTCTCAGACAATACTTGATGGTCTTCTTCTGAGGAAGGGGTTTGATGCACAGCCTCAATGCTTCTTTTCTCTTTTGATTTTGTTGGCTTTTTACCCTCAGTCTTTTCCTTCCTCCTTTTAGACAGTCTTTCTTCTCTACTAGTTCTTTCAACTGTGTTAGTAGGAGTGCTTTGAGTTTTATCACCTGTTCTCTTTCTTCTACTTCTTTTTGATGTACCGCCTTCAGGGGTTTCTTGGGGTTCTTCAAAGAAATTTCTAATTAAAAACTGCTCCCAGGTGTCCTTTTTCTCTTTTAATTGTTTTTCTATCAAGATTTTCACGAGACCATGGTGATACAAATGTGGTTCTACGTCCCCCAGATGCTTTTGGACGGTTACAGACATCTTTTTCAAACTATTTAGTAAAAATTATGGCAGATTGAGGGTCTGGTTGTCTAGGAAATTCATCAACAGTCGGGTATGATACATGTACATTGATCCAAAACGTCCCTCACAGGTGATAAACTTTTGAATAACCAACAATAAACTGGCCCACTCTTCTTTTAAAGCATGGACAAGAATTCCCTTTTTGAAAATGGTGACATCCATACCTGGGTTACGTAGGATCACTCTCCAGGCTTCCTCGCCAATGCTCTTGTTCTTGAACCAATGTTCACCTTCTTGAGGGAGTTCTGTAGCAACTGCTATGGATGCCTCAGTCACTGTAAATTTGAGGTCCCCAATTTCCACCTCCAGACCGTTGAAAGACCTCGCAAAAGCTTTTGTTACCTCCTTATTGTAGCCTTTAAACTTTTGAATAAACCGAAGCCATTTTGCCTTTTTCAATATGTCTTTGACTTGCGGGTATCCTTCCATAAATTTGGGTCCCTCTGGTTCTACCCTCAACAACCGACCCATCCTTCCTTCTGTTCTTTAAAACTCGTCTGCGTGAGGAGGGTTTAGCGGAGGTAAGACGGCTGAATTAGCGGAAATGAACAGGGTTTATGAAGGAGACCAGTGACTGTAAGCGGATATCAGAGAATAGGTACACGGAATGAAGCAGAATAGAGAACAAAATGGGGTGAAGGCTTATGTGAACATGGTGGAAATGCAGCCGTGAGGTCAATAGAACAGTAGGGGGAGTAAAGTGCATCCGGCAGTATTTAAAATTGGGTGGCTGCAGAGTAGACGCAAGCACGTTTATGAAACGACTACGGATTTTGTGCGGCTGAGAGAAGCCGTAGTCAAATCAACCACGTTCCATAATTACAGGTGGAGTATCAAAGTATAGCCGAACACGAGTGAAGACTGGAGGCTTGATTATGAGGCCGTTTAAAAATGAATGCAAGGATTGTGGGGGAATCGTATAGAGATCGTGGAACGGTTATGGAGTTATCAACGCAATCATTGCATATAATGGAGCTATGGTTTATAACTATGTAAAAATGTGCTTAAATGCCATTTGAAATAAATTTCTACTCATACCTTGGAATTCTTGCCATTTTTCATTAGTCTTCAATCAGTTGCTCCTCGTTGATGCTTTTGAATGCCTCATGTCTTCATAATATGTCCTCATACCTGCATTTGATTTCATTATTGTTGAACTAACATCTGACTGTAAATTTTTGAAAAACAGAGTGGTGGCTGTAGAAACTGCTTCTGGCTGCGGAAACTGGTGTTAGCCGCGGAAACTGACACAACAATTATTTGGGTGAATGGAGATGGATAGATGATAACTGACTAAATGAAAATGGTCATGAAAGAAAATTTTTATTGGTGAAATGAAATGAAATAGATGAAATGGAGTGAAATGAAATGAAGTGGAGTGGAATGAAGTGGAATGAAATGGAGTGGGTTGTCATAAAACTTGTGAAATGAGAGAGAGAGAGAATTTTTTTGGAAAATATAGGGTGTCAGGTGTTCCTGATTTTCACCCTACATTTTTTGTATAAGACTGCCAATCAGTGATTGGTTTTCAGGCTTATACAATTTTATTTTTTTTTGAAACTGAAAAGAACAAAGGCTAGGATGGTGGAGAAGAAGGATTCTTCTTCACCAACCTTATTGCAGAATTATCTTGAAACATTTTGACAAATTCCTCTTTTGAGAGTGGCTTATGATAGATCTTTAATCTGTGGCCATTCACAATAAGAGGAGTTTGAAATTCATCAATGGTCTTGATTCTTACCGCTCCATTGCTAAAGATCTTGTTAATCTCATATGGCCCAAGCCAATGAGTCTGAAATTTTCCTTTAAAATCTTTAAACTTAGAATCAAATAACAATGCCCAATCTCCTTCTTGAAACTTCTTCTCTTTGATGTATTTGTCATGTCATTTAGCTCTTTGATATTGAACTAGATCAGTTCTTAGAATTGCCTCTTGTCTGATCTCATCTAGCTCATTCAACTGCTCCATTCTATGCTTTTGAGCTTCTGATAAATCCATCCCCAACTGAACTGCTATCTTGAAGGTCTTGACTTGGAACTCAATGGGGAGCAGGACTTCTTTCCAATAAACAAGTTCATAGGGAGAATGTCCTGTTGTATTTCTCCATGTAGTTCTGTAGGCCCACAAGGCTTCAGGAAGCCTTTCTGCCCAATCTCTTCTATGTAGATGAACAGTTTTGGTGATGATACTTTCAAGAACTTTGTTTGTAGACTCCACTTGAACATTTGCTTGCGGATGGTAAGGAGTAGATCTTCTGTGCTTGATTTTGTATTCTTCCATCAAATTTTCCACCAAGTTGGATGTGAATTGGCTTCCTTGATCTGTCACAATTTCTCTTGGAACACCAAAGCGAGTAAAAATATCCTCATAAAGAAAATGAACAACTGAATTTTCAGTAGCAGATACTAATGCTTTGGCTTCTACCCATTTAGTAACATAATCAATGCAAACCAATATATACTTCTTTTGCTTAGATGGTGGATTAATAGGTCTAATGAAATCTAAAGCCCATTTTTCAAAGGGTTCAATGAGTACCTATGGTTGCAATGGCATTTCATTTGAAAGGGTAGGTTTCCCTACTCTTTGGCAACTGTCACACCTTTTGACATATTGTTTTGCATCTTTGAAGAGGGAAGGCCAACAATATCCTAAAGAGAGGATTTTATAGGCTGTCCTTTTGTCAGCAAAGTGTCCGCCGCATGGTTCATGATGACATGCCTTGAGGATATCAGGCATTTCATCCTCCCTGACACATCTTCTGATCACAAGATCTGGCCCTGTTTTAAACAATTCGTTAGAAATCCATGAATATTTTGAACTTTCCTGAATAATCTTTCTTCTTTCACTTGGAAATAAATGTGGAGGTAGTTTCCCTGTAACCAAATAGTTAGCAATATCTGCATACCAAGGGGTCTTAGTAGTTACTGCAAACAAGTATTCATCAAGAAACTTATCCTCTACAGGAGAATCTTCTTTAGTATTCTGAATCCTAGACAAGAAATCAGCTACTGTATTTTGTTTCCCTGGTCTATCCAACACAGTAATATTGAATTCCTGCAAAAGTAGGAGCCATCTTGTCACTCTGCCATTAGTAACAGGTTTGTTCATTAGATATCTAATCGCAGAATGATCAGTATGAATAAAAGTTTCATAGCCCGTTATATAATGTCTAAACTTATTGATTGCATGAACAATAGCTAAAAACTCTTTTTCAGTTACAGTATAGTTCAACTCAGTGGGAGTCAAATTTTTACTGGTATAGTAAATGGCATAAGGGACTAAATCCTTTTGACCCAACACAGCTCCTAGAGCTGTATCTGAAGCATCTATAGAAATATGGAAAGGGAGTTTCCAATTTGGTCCTCTCAAGATAGGTGCTTCAGATATTCTTGTTTTCAAAGTTTCAAAGGCTGATTGATAATCAGGATCCCATTTAAATTCACAGTCTTTTGTAAGCAATTTGAAGAGTGGAGATGCTATTTTAGTGAAGTTTTCTATAAATCTTCTATAGTAACCAGTAAATCCTAGAAAACTTCTAACATCTCTTCGACAATTTGGAATAGGTAACTTGGAGATGACTTCAACTTTTGATCTATCAACCTTAATCCCATCTCCTGAAATATGATGTCCTAAAACAATCCCTTCAGCAAACATCATAAAGCATTTTTCATGGCTTAATGAAAGGTTTGTTTCTTTACATCTTATAAGAACTTTTTCCAAATTTTCTAATGCCTCTTCAAATGAATTACCATAAACTCTAAAATCATCCATATAAACCTCTACACAATCATGGATTAGATCAGAAAAAATTCCTAGTACTGCTCTTTGGAATGTTGCGGGTGCATTACATAACCCAAAAGGAAGCACTCGATAGGCAAAATTCCCCCATGGACAGGTAAATGTGGTCTTATCTTGATCTTCAGGTGCTACCTGAATTTGATTATAGCCACTAAAACCATCCAAAAATGAAAAGTACTTTTTGCCTGCTAATGTATCTAATACCTAATCGATAAAGGGAAAAGGAAAGTGATCCTTCAAAGTTGCTTTGTTCAATTCCCTGTAATCAATGCATACCCTCCATTTACCATTCTTTTTAGGTACTATAACCAAAGGAGAAACCCATCGGCTATCTGAAATTGGATAAATGAAGTTTATATTGAGTAGTTTTTGGAGCTCTTCTTTCACTATCTCCCTAAGATTTGGATTCATCCTTCTTTGAGGTTGTCTGATTGGTCTACTGTTTTCCTCAATATAGATATGATGGATGTAAGTCTTAGGATCAATACCTTTCATGTCAGTATACTCCCATGCAAATGCAGTAGAATGTTTTTGCAAGATTTTGGTTAGTTCTTCTTGTTGTGACTTTTCCAAATTTTTGTTGATATTCAATGTTTTTCCTGGAAAAATATCAATGGTAGAACTACCGAACTCTTCCATAGAGTAAAGAGACATTTTTCTTGATGATAAATATTCAATGTCAGATTCCAACTGAAATTGTGTGGGGTCATATTCTGAAGATGTCTCAAAATTTTCTAATGTGTTCAGAATTTGACTATCCTCACTGATTTCAGAAATGGTAAAGATAGGTTGTATAGTGTCCTCATCATCAACCCATTCATTGTCTCCTACTTCTATGATTGCTTTTGCTGGAGGATACAAATTGAATTTCTTTGTCGAATTACCATTAGAAATGTACATATCCCCAGATCTACAACTAATAAAAGCATCAGCTGTGGCTAGCCAAGGTCTTCCTAAGATAAGTGGGTGCTCTCCTAGATTACTCTTGGGAGTCAAAATCATAAAATCTACCGGATATTCCCAAGAATCTAAGGAGACTGAAATATCTTCTAATACACCATCTGGTTTAATAATTGATCGATCTGCAAGTTGCAGTAAAGTAGGCGTAAAAAGAAGGTTAGGAAGTTTTAGCTGGTCCATAGTCTGTTTACTCATAATGTTGATAGCAGCCCCTAAGTCAATCAATGTGTTTGGAATTTCTATCCCATTTATATGTGTCTTGACAATTGGACTACCTGGATCTACATACTTCTGCATGGTAATTTTTCCCATCATGATATCTGCAATTTTTCCTACCAGGTGGATTCTTCTTGTATCTCTTAGTTTCCTTCCCGGTCTTTTGAGACTCAACTCCTTTATTGTTTTTGCTAGAATAGGAATCTCTCTAATGGCTTGTAGCAAGGGAATATTGATACAAACATTCTTTAATTCATCTAGAAAATCATAGTTAGGCAACAAGATTTTTTTTTCCACCCCTTTATCAATTTGTAATCTTTCAGGGAAAGGAGGTGTGGATGAAGATGCAGGTTGCTCAACTATAGGAGTTGTGGGGGTTAACTTTTCTTTCTCTTTTTGAATGTTCGAGTTTTGAAGAGATGCTTCCTCAGAACCCTTATTGACTTTAAGAGAGTCCTCCTTAGAGGCATCTTGCTCTTGGATATCTATAGAAGGTTTTTCTAAAACTCTACCAGACCTAAGTTGTACATCATTGAGAGGAACAATCATATAGGTAGGAAATTGTTGTCCTTCTATCATGTAAGTATTCTGAGGATTTTTATTGTTAGGATTTGGCAATGGCTGAGCTGGAAGTTGATTTTTATTTTGTTGGAATGGAAGCATGAGTTGAGGATTTGGATTTTGTTGAGAAGGTTGTTGTTGTGGAAATGGCAATGAAAGTTGTAGATTTGGGTTTGGAAGTTGTGGATCTTGTTGATTTTGAAAAGATGGAGGATATTGATAAAATTGAGCAAATCTCCCATAAGGATTTTGCATACCTTGTACCCATGACTGATATGAATTTTGAGGTTGGGGCCAAGGTTGTTGCCAAGGATTCCAATTTGGTGGGGTTTGAAGATTCACAGGGTTGCTAAACCCTTGAGTTTGTTGTCCCTGCCAAGGTCTTCTTGCAACAAAACAGAGAGATTCTACTGAATTTGGGTCTTCTTGAAAGACAGCTTTGAGTCCATGAATTGAAGGACAATCCTTGGTCTCATGATTCTCTGAGCAAATCATACATGTTTCTACAACTTTTGCATCCAAGGGACATTCCCTTAAAGCATGTTTCTTCCTACATTTCGGACAAAAGATGGCTAGAGCATCGGTTTCTGCTTTCTGCTTGTTTTGAATTTTAAGGGTGTCTAGTTGTTCACTAAGGCTCCCTAAGATATCAGTTTTGAATTCATCAAGCATATTGCCAATCTCTGCCCTACTTACTGATCCAGTTGCAGATTTGTTTTCCCTGATAAGAGAAGGATCTCTAGGCCCTTTTCCCATTTTAGATTTTCCCTTGAGAGATGGACACATAGTTCTGTTATGTTACGAAGTGGAAGTTGAGAAATGTCTCCTTTCCCCATCATGTTTAAAATATCTATCCATTCATCTCTGATGGCTTTTAATAGAAGGGCTTTCAAAGTTTCCTCATCTAAGTTGCTCATCTTTGCTCTTTTTAAGTTGTATTGAAATCTCTCAAGTAAATCCTCCAAATTTTCATCTTCTTTTTGCACCATTTTGAATACCTCATCCTTGTGATTGGTGGGCATGCAATAGTCCAGGTATCTATCCAAAAATGTTTTTTTCATATCATTCCAAGTTCTAATAGATTGGGTGACTAATTCCATGAACCATTTCAAAGCGGCTCCCTTCAATGTTGAAGGAAACAGTTTGAGTTTTTGAGAGTCTTCCATATAGTCATAGGTTCGGCACACGACTTCAAACTCAAATAGAAATGTTTCAGGATCCTCACTTCGCAATCCATAAAAGTTGGGGAGGACAGATGGTGAGATGTTTTTCATTGTTGTATGAGTTTCCTCATCAACTATAGGGAATCCAAACGAGTTGTCTCCTTCCCTATTTCTTCCATTATTACCTCCACCATTGTTGCCTCCATTATTTCCTCCTCCTCTACCTCTACCTCCGAATCCATCTATTATTTCCTCTGTCATGATAGTTTCTTTAGAGTCCTCAAAGTCCTCTGGTTCTTCTATCAAGGGAGGATGAGAGGGAGTTTCTTCCTTTTCTTCTTCAGGTGATTCTACTTCTTTAATTACAATATAATCTCCTGTAGAAGTAAAGAAAGGGTCTTCTTCTAAATGAGATTTGGTAGATGGTGTAGGAGAATCCTCTAATTTAGCTGCTCCTTGAATTCCAGGAATCTTAAGGCTAGGGGTAGATGGTGGTGAATCTTGTCTATGCCTTGAAGAAGATGGAGCTGTGAAAATCGAACTCTTGGCTCTAGCTATAAACCTTCCCCTAGAATCTCTTGCTCTATGCATGTCATTTTTTTTATTTTTAAGTTGGGCTAATAATTCTCTTTCTGATCTTCCAGGTCACACTAGGTGCAAGAAGAGAGCATACTTAAGAAATTACTGAACCAATAACTCTCTTTTCTGATCCTCCAGATCACACTAGGTGCAAGAGGAGAGCATACTTCAAGAAGTTATCAAGTTTTCCCTACTTTTTATTGTTTTTTTTTTTTTTAAGAAATTGGCTACCTAGTTACACTTCCCCGGCAACGGTGCCAAAATGTTTGGTCAATTTAGTGTGTCCTAAATTGCTGCATTAATTTGTCAATCCGGGATTCGTAAGCTGACGAAGTGTGGCGCACTATATGTGCAAGACAACCTATCTCTTACTAATCCGGATCTTGTGCGTGCATGGTGCACAAGAGGCTTGAGTAAAAGGCTCAAAAATCAAAGTGTTCGAAAGATTCTCGAACCAAGTTCAAGTTGTAGATCTCGTAATTCTGAATCCAACGGCGCAGATGACACTCAATTCTGAGTCCGTATGAAGAAGTTATAAGCGGTCAAAGTTCCAGGTTGACTTGGTGACTGGACAGCCTTAAGGAAGGCACAAATTAGACCTTTTACGGCCACCGGATTTCGGCAAGCTCAGGCCAGATTCCAGGCGAAATTTTTGCCTGCTTAAAATGACCCCTATGGTCCAAAACCAGATTTTTTCAAAATCGCCAGGTTGTTTTTTAATAACAAAAAATTATTAAAAAAAAGGGGGTGGGGGCCATGACCCCCGCCACCCCCCCATCGGCACTATCATATGTGGCACCATATAAGTGGGCCGGCGGGAATTGAACCTGCCCGGCCACATGGGTCGGCCCGCTCCACGGGCGGCCCAACTTAAACCAACACATAACAATCAAACAATGGCCCAACCAATCGACCACCCGTTTTAAAAAGTGCTGCCAGCGGGAGTTAAGGGGGCGGGCCGCCCAATGTGGACCCGACCCCCCTCATATATTGTTTTTTAAAACAAAAACGCGCCATTTCTTTTTTAAAATGGAAAACGCGTGCTATGTTGGGAGGGGCGGGATTTGACCCCCCGACCTCTCCTCAACAAGCCGCTTAATTTACCAACGCACCAACGGATTCACTTTGTAAAGTCCGCCACCAATTTTTATATAAACTCGTCTTTTTACCAGTGCGCCCAAGCATGGAGGAGCAGAGCATGTGCACGGAGTTCGAAGTTTATTATTTTTTAATTGCAGGTCATGTGGAACCATGAGCCCAGAAAGAGGCAGGCGGAACCCTGATTGAGGCTCAATTTTCAGGAGGGCAAAATTTCGACTTTGTCCAAATGGGACAAATTTTATGTCGTTTCAGCACTACTCAGCGCCACGAGTCTGATGGCATGCTCAGTTTCTGCATCTGAGTTTTTGATTTTCCAGCCACTTTTGGAAGTGGACTATGCCGGTGTCAGATTTGCACATGTGAGCAGTCGTTTTCACCTTTCTCGACGCCACAAGATTGATGGTGCTTTCAGATTCAGCCGCAAAGAAATTCAGCCTTCAGAAAATGGCAGCATGAGGTATATGATGTGTATTCCATGTACTTCCTTATTTATTTCTCGTTGAGATGCATTATGTCTTGCAGATCCCGGTTGATACATGAGTTGTGGGATCTTGCTTTGTGTTGTTTTTGATGTACTTTCAGCTATGGATTTGTGTCATGTATGAGCCCCTTTTATGCCACATTGGTGGGATGCTCTTATTTGCTATGTGTATTGTTTTGATCCCTTGTTTGCCAGGATTGGCGGGATACTCTTGTTTGCTACATGTCAGCTATGGTCATACTGATAGGAGTCTTTATTTATGTATGAGAGTTCTGTAGTAGAACATCTCTTAAAAGAAGTCAAGCCACTCCTGCGTGAGGGCAATTTTTCCTTGTATGTCATAGGGAAACACATCCATGTACATCTCTTCTTACAACACATAATGCAGCGGCCTACACCATCTTGACACCGAGGCCCGGAGATGTAGTCCCTCCTGGACGAACTCCGTCATCAAACGACGTGTTCTTATGATTGTTGATCTTGTTCATTTATGTTCCTCTTATTTACAGCTACAATTGTTCATTTAAGTTCTTTAACGTCTTTAATTAAATGCAATTCTATTTATCAGCCGAATTAAAAGGTCTTGGTTAAGGGTATCAAGATTTTACCCGATCACTTACTTTTTAATGCTTTTGGGTTTTTTTATTTACCTCGGGGTTTTTATCTTGGTTGGTTTTCATCGTGAGAGATGGAAATTAAAAAAGACAAGTATGGATATAAATGTTCAAGGCAATGATGTCCTTTATAATGATTTACCAAACTTCAAAACTTCAAAAGGATTTTGAAACATACAATGACAAAATTAAAAGGAAATGAAAATGTGTTGCTATCCTAGTTAAACAAACAATGAACTATTGATCATGAAAACCATTATCCTTTCTACTATCTAAACACAAAAGAAATTGTACTCAAAGAAAAGATTGCAAGTAAAGTAAAACTAAAATCAAATTACATCAACTCATATTCTGACCCCTCACCATTAGTCTCGCTATGGCTGTGAGGTAATCATAAACAACTTGAGCACCGCTATCTAATTTGAAGAAAAATAAACTAATATCAAATTACACACTCATACTTCAATCCCTCACCATTAGTCTCGCTATGGCTTTCGAAGGTAACTGAGCACTAGCATGAGCAATTTAATATTCCACCTGGCAACTTAAAAATAAACTAATATCAAACTACACACTCATACTTCAATCCCTCACCATTAGTCTCGCTAAAACTTTCTTGATAAATCGATAATGACATGATGATAACATATCTAACTTGCGTAAAATAAACTAATACTAGAAACTACACACTATACTTCACTCCCTCGCCATTAGTCTCGCTATGGCTTTCGTGAGAATCGATAATGACATGAGTAATTTAATATCTAATCTAACTAATAAAGAAAATGTACAAAACCGAAATAAATAAAACAGTGCTGGAATTAAAAGCTAAGAAAAATAAATCAGCAGAAGGAAAAGATTGATTCCATGTCATTAGTCATTGTAAAACTATGTGCAAATGCCCGGGCTGCCTACTGTAATCTGGAACAAAGACACTGATCAGTTAACAGCAGTATAAAGCATGAAAAATTATGGATAGAAATAAAACGTTAATACCATAAGAGATGTAATATATACACGTGAATAACTATGGCATAATGAACGTAAGGAAATAAAGCATGAAACTATACAACAATAAAAAAAACCTCGGCGTGTGCAGGGGCCCTCTGCACAATCCTCGGGCAACAGCTATCAACCACGAATTATGCTTATGAACAGAGTCTTCTCATGTATTCAAAACGCAGTCATAACAAGGAAATAATTTCACGGCACAGTGGGCTTTCTTTACAGCAAAATTACATTACAAAAGCTAACTACTATGCGTATGAGAATGCATTATTTATAACAGAGGATGACATAACTACTTTCCTACAATCTGCGCTGATAAAAGACACGTGAACAACCACGTCCAGAAATCTAGCATTATGGCTGCCGTGAAGATTAAATCTATGGAGGGTGGTCGTTGGATTCAGCTTATGGAGCAGTTCACAGGTGTTGATATGTCCCCTGAGATTTAGGAACGGCCACGCAAGTCTTCACGTGGTGAAAAACAGAGTTCTGTCACCGTAGGACTCTTAGGTTGACCACCACTTGACTACCTTTGACCACGACCTTCTTTGGTGAATTCGACTGAGCCAATAGGACTCGGTCCATATCCATGTCATTTCCAACTTGCCCATGTGGCTTGATTTGCCTGAAGACACCTGCAATATAGACTTTAACAAAATGGTTGCGGAAAGTTGAAGCAGCCATATGTGGTTTTTCTCAAGAGGCCACCTGGAACATACTCAAACATGAAGGCAGCTGCAGAATCGCCGGTTAGCTACGGAATGTCTGCATTCTGCAGCTAGTTCCGGTCAAAATGCTTAACAATGGAAAAAATCACAAAATTCAACAATTCAGTCATGTAAATCATTCTAGAAGTAATTTTAACTATATTTATTGATCAATTGGGTTTAAGATAGAAATGGACAAGGGAAAATGAGGTACAATGGGGTGAAGGAAACCACAGTTTTGAGGCTCAACAGCATCCACTACCTCCGCCAAAGTAGCATCCTCATTCCTCCATCCACCAAGAAGAGGAGTATCAATAGGCTTGCAACCATGCATGTTGAACTTCTCCAGTATCTCCCGGGCATACTTGCCTGGAGAAACAAACAGTCCATCATTGCGCTGCCAAATTTCCAATCCTAAGAAATAATGAAGGAGGCCCAAGTCCTTCATCTCAAACTCCTTTGCAAGATCAGCCTTGCATGAGTGTATCAACATTTCATCACCTGTCAAAATCAAATCATCTACATAAAGTACAATGATCAGCAACTTACCCTCCACCACAATCTGGTATAGGTTCGAATCTGCCAAACCAAGCCTGGTGAAATAACTGTCTATTCATGTGTACCAAGCACGAGGTGCTTTTTTCAACCCATACAACACTCTCTTGAACCTACACACATCCGACTCACTGCTGAAGATCTCGAAACCTTCAAGATGCTCTATGTACACCTCCTCCTCAATCACCTAATTGAGGAACGTAGTATTCACATCCATCTGATGAATGTGCCACCCCATCTGCGCTGAGAGACCAAGAATCATCTGTATGGAATAATACCTTGCGACAGGTGCAAAGGTCTCATCATAATCGATCCCCTCAATCTCTGAAAAGCCTCGAGCAAAAAATCTTGCCTTGTACTTCCCCACACTTTCGTCAGCTTCTTACTTCACTTTGTAGATCCATCTCAAACCCACCATTGATTTCCCTTCTAGCCTTGGGACAATCTCCCATGCACTGTTTCTGACAATCGAATCATACTCTTCCACCATGGCCTCTACCCATGCAGGATCCTCCACAACTTCCTTGAAAGATGATGGCTCTGTCACGATACACTTGCTCATAAGAGCCATGTATCCAGTATACCAATCAGGTGATTGTCTTTGTTTGCGTTGTGATGTAGGTGCTCCTACAATCTTCTCTGCATCTTGAACCAGTCGCTCAACTTTTGTAGTGCTCTTCCGCCCTCTGATGGTTGGCGCTGCATGAGTAGTCTCTTCCACTCCATGAACTTCCTCTTGTGGCTGATCCACATCCTAAAGCTCATCCTTAGGAACTAATAGCTCCTCATCTACATGTAAGTGTCGCTCCCTCTCAAGTGAACACTTTATGGCTTTCTCCTCATGAAATTTTATATCTCGTCGCACAACGGTCTTGCGACTGTCTAGAAAATACACACGATAGTTTAGGGGTGTATCAGTGTACCCCAAAAATATCCCAACCTCTGCAGTCAGCTCCAGTTTCTTCCTGGCGTCCTTTGTCACATAAATGTAAACAGGTGAACCAAAAATCCTCAAATGGGAAATATCAAGCTACTTACCAGAAACCGCCTCCTCAGGTGTACTCATGCCAAGTATCCTATGAGGACAACGGTTCTGAACATATACTGCAGTATTGCATGCCTCAGCCCACAAGTGTATGGGAAGGCCCTAATCATGCAACATTGCCCGTGCGGCACCCACGATCGTTCTGTTCTTCCGCTTAGCAACCCCATTATGCTGTGGGTTATGAGGTGCTATGAGCTCTCTTTGAATTCCTTCTGCGCTACAAAAGTCCTTGAATTCACTAGAGATGAATTCACCACCATTGTCGCTCCTAAGAGCCTTCACCTTCTTCCCAGATTCTTTCTCAACTAGTGCCTTGAACTCACAGAACTTTGAGTATGTCTCGCTCTTCTTCTGCATGAAGAAGATCCAGCACTTCCGAGAAAAATCATCAACAAATATCACATAGTACCTGTGCTTTGTTTTCAAAGCTACTGAGAAAGGTCCACACATGTCTGTGTGAATTCTCTTAAGGATCGTCGTGGCATGACTATCCTTCTCGTGAAAGGTGGCTTTCACAAATTTTCCCAAGGTACATCCCTTACACTGATTTGACTGTGCAAGAGTACCCTTAGGAATCCCAATAGAAATATGATGTAGTATCTTTAAAGCTCCATGGTGAAGGTGGCCCAATCTCAACAAATGTCACATAGTACCTGAAAGCCTCACCAGTTGCCTTACTACGTAGGAAATCCTTTCCCTTGCTAAAGAAAACATAATATCCCTTGTCTTCTAACATCACCACAAAGATCAGATTCTTCTTCAGTCCTGTAACATGCATCACTTCCTTCAATATGAAGGGTTTACTAGACTCCCTCTCAAAGTAAATGGTACCGATACCGGTCGCACTGTATCTACCATCATCGCCCATCTCGATGTGCACTCCAAGATCTTTCTCATCCATATTAGTAAACAAATCTTGATCTCATGTCATGTGAAAAGATGCACCACTGTCAAGAAACCACACTGAACCCATCACACTTGAGATCAAGCATGCGATCAGCAAAAAATCCAGCTTAAAATGCGAGGCTAAGGCCTCTCCCGCTGCAGATCCAGCAACCTGCTTATTTTTCTTCTTCTGTGGACAACTAGTGGCGTAATGTCCGTGTTGGTGACAATGAAAGCACTTCACCTTGGACATGTCTTGCTTCTTGCCTTTCGCACCGGATTGAGAAGCATGCTTCTTGCTCTTCCCCTTCTTTGCTTTGGTAGCTAAAGTGCAATTTTCTTCATCAGAGTTCTTTGATGAAGATCCGTCCCTGGTACTTTGATGAATAACTGATATGTTATCCACCAAGATTCTCTTGATCACACACTATTTTATCTTCATGTACAATACATAATCTCTTCTACCATTGATCATTAATTGCGGAAATAAAAACAACCACATGTGCACATTAAAACCATAAAAATTCACCCATATGAACACAGTATTTCATGGGAAATCTTAAAGCTGAAAACCCGAACTATCTGTATATTATATGTCATAGAGATCATGTAACAATCATTGTACAAAGCTTTGGAGAGGAGAGCTTTGGAATGAACCACTTCATTTTGTGTATCTCATGTGTAGAGGAGATCTTTGGTCATCATATGCTTGCCACTTGGAGATTCATTAACGAGGAAGGGCTTCTAACTTTTCAGTTGGAGGCCATTCTAGACATTCTAGAGAGGCAGCTTTGGAGCTGGACATGCGTGAAACATTGTGACAGATGGGGAGGCCTTCCACATGAGGATGCCATTAGGAGGGAGGATGTTTGTTGTAGCATCTACTTTTGCAGTTTCTTGAGGTCAAGAAACATTTTTCCAGGGAGGATTGTAATATTCACAACTTTTTCACAAGATAATTGGAATATTAGAGTTCTTAATTTTCATAATTAATTAAGTAAATAAGAGGGTGGAGGGACCCAAAAACCCCAAATATAAATAAAATACACTTTTTATGTGTGTATGTGGATATTTCAGATCTAGATCTACATAATGGAGTAGTGGAGCAATTACTTAATGTGGAAGGAGTGGAGATCATGTCTCATTAATGAGAAAGATCATGGAGGTTGAGGCAATCAACTAAGATCATGGAAGGAATCAAATGTAAGATCATAGAGAATTCATGATGAGATGATGGAGGATTAGTGAATTTAATGCACACATGATGGAGAGGGTGATCATTATATTCATAAATTATGGAGATCATGGGGAGACAACGCAGTCAACATGGAGACGTATATCCACATGTACAGTGCAGTTTTGAGGTGTTGCAACGCATGGGAAGGTTCACAAACTATATAATGAAGATGAAGGCAACATGAGAGGAGGATTTTGAATTATTGATTTTTGATCTATTTAGATCTGGATTTGATATTTAACATTCCATGCACTCTTATGTTGTTTAGCTAAGTCTACAGTGTTGTTTAGCACAGGGTGTTCCTAAGCTAGAATCCAACCTCTTTCCTTGAGTGACCTATAAGGAATAGTGTTTGCATTACATTCATCATTAGGCATTGGTGCTATATTGTTCCTACTTTCTTTAGATCATCCACATTCATAAATTGCACATTTTTGAAGATCAGTTTGAGAGGAGGAGGTTGTCCTTCAATATTTCAGTTCAGGAACCAATGAAGGATTCATCCTATCACCTTGAGCTTCAAGATCACCCCTCTAGTGCTTCAAATATATATCAGGCATTAGGCCATTTATTATTCATTTCCTGACAACAACACTTCCATCAAGAATTGTGAATTCCATTCTTGTAGATCCAAGAGAGAAGGGAAGTTGCTAGCATTTCAACTAGTAATCCAGTGGAGTACCATTCCTTCACATTTTATTCATTATTTCCATAATTTCTAAACTACATTTCATATCTTAGCAGTACGCTAGATATCCTCCTTCCTTTATAGTGCATTTTTTGTGAGCAGTTGTGTATCAGAAACTGCAATCTTCAGAGGAGGATTGAGGAGCTAGATCTTGAGCTTCTAGCTTAAGGATCTAGAGAAGGGTTCAAACCTTTAAGATTAGATCTAAGCTTGTCACATATTGCAGCCATCTATTTTTCAGATCCAGCTTCAAATATGCATACCCAGCAGTTGTATAGTGAAATCCCAAGAGGGTGATTTTCGTAGATTGACAAATCTGAGAAATCATTTCTGGATTATCTTGGGTTGCCATCATAGTGCCTAGATCTAGAATCTTGGCATCATCAAAGATCCATATTTCCGTAGATCTGCATTTCCCTTTTCAGCCAGTAGCTATATTTACATCATCATCTGAAGGGACAATGCAGTATTGCTTCTTGCAGCTCTCCACTTACGCAGTGCATGCTTTGGCATGTTTACAGGGTCATTCTAACCTATGTATTTGGCTTGAGTGCATCTATTTGAGCACGGTTGTATTGTTTGTCCATCTCCAATGATAATAAAAGGCTAACCTATTTTGTATATTCTATGATTGTTGAATCTTTACATGTAAATTTTCTATGTTACAAATATTTTGTTTGTGTATCAATGCATTATTCCATTTTGGGATATGACATCGGTATAGTTATTCCCCATTCGACACTAGAGGAAAAGAATAAGGTAAAACATAATATTACGATCTCTAACCATAAAAACAGTATCACAGATTAGTCACATAATGAGGGTATGTATAAGGGTATAAACTTAGAATCCTAGGCACTAAGAATTATATTATCATTATCCAAAATGGTAACCAAGGGGGAATCTTGGAATTCGCTCGAGGGTACCTTTGTTAAAAAATTTACCAGATATTTATTAGTCGGTTACTTTGCTTCCTTTGAGATAGGAAATTATCTTAAAAGGAAGGGGGCAAGGAAGGGAGGGGGGACAAGGTTGGGGGCTTCAAAAGGAAAAGAAAAGGATTGGAAAAGGAACTTGCACAAGATGTTGTGGGGTAATTTAGGATGTTTCCTGAGCCATTTCTGAGCTTGACAGAGAGACAATGGAAGCCTCGAGTTCAATATATGTTCCAGGTTGAGCCTTAGATGGTTTTGTTGCCTATAGACTAACCCTGTCAGGTTATTTGAGTGATAACTATTGTAGTATGGAGATGACCGAGGAAGAGAAAATTATGTAATCGTCGTTATCAAGGTTCGATGTCATGGTCACTTAGTTATCCCTAGACACCCCGCCATAGCAGATACGTATTATAGTAGCTTCTTTAAATAATAGTTCTGTGAATCACCCACAAATTTATGTGGTGAAAATTAAGATAATATGAATTAAATAAATAATATAAATACTGGTATAGGATTGTATTAATGTTGGAAATTAGTTTATTGTTTGTTGTTATTTTTTATTTTTTTAAAGAAGAAAGAGATTGAAGCTGAAATTTTCAAGATTCTATGCTCCAGTTTTGTGCAGTAAAAACTAATGGGTCAACGAGTTAAAGATCTAATTGAAAATAAAAGCAAGAAACAAGTGAACAAGTGGGAAGGGTGAATTTCATTCTGGCAAAGCACCGAGGAAATCAGGAAGAATTTAAGAAACAAAAGTTGGTGGTCAAAGGTTTGGTCAAGTTAGCCCCTTCGCGAGGCCAGGATTAACCAACCACTCATGATCAATCTTGGGAAAAAACCATCTCGACATTAAAAAAAAAAGTCTTTAAGAAATTAAACCCTGGTTATCAAACTATGTCAAGGACGAAAGCACATAAAATATCAACAAGAACACAACATGAAAAATATATCTCTTATTTAAAGAATGAAATCCCTGTATTAATAATTGGGTTTGCAAAGAATAGTAATTTCCTTATCATTACAAAAGTAATATGGTCTCAAATAAAAAAAGAATATTGTTATTTTTAAATAAACCTAACCTTGCACTTTTCTGTGAATATAAGAATACTTTTTCAAAAACATAGGAAAAGACAATCAATTGTTTCATACCCTTTTTACATAAGAATGTTAAGAAAAAATGAACGCAAGGGCGCAAACATGTAAATTCACAATTTTTCCTTCCGATATACAAATAAGGATGAGAAGAAAGAATAGCTCCAATTTCATAATAAAAACTAAACACCAAAGGAAATAGACCATGTTTTGGCTTCTAGAATTAACAAAAAGAGATATTGATAAGCCTCTACTGAGTGGGAGTGAAGTTTCAAGTTACCCTATGCAATTTCCTTCTTTGAACTCAAAAAACATATAGGAAAAGCTACAATTTGTACATATTATTCAATAGGAAATATTAGGGGATTATAAGAAAAATCTCAATTGTAAATAGATTCCTTGAAAGGGTGTGAGACCAAACAACACACCTTAACAAAGTTACCCAATATCTTTGCTCGTGATGAGGTAAAAATTTTCCATATGAAGAACCTTTTAGGAAAAACTAGATTTATCCATCTCAAGAACCTTTTTCGACATCCTGAAGCAAGAAACTATGATCTTGGCACCGAACTCCATACACATGAACACCTCTTACTTCAGGTTAAATTGAAAAAAACTAGACTAGGAGCCTTTCACCCCTAGTGAAATCTATCATCATTTTTATTTGTATAAAAAATTTAAAAATTATTTGGTATTAATATATAATAATATTTATTTTGTTTTTATCCACGGGGTCTTTGATAGATGTGAACGGGTGCTCTATTAAGGCATTCCTTGATGTGAATTCACTGGTTCGATTCCCCACCTCGATTTTGTTGATATATTGGATATGGTGAAGATCTAGTCCTACCAAACTTAGAAAAAATATATATTTATTTTATTTTTAAAATGAAAATAATATTTTATTTTTAAAATGAAAGTAATTAAAAACAAAAAATTTAGATGTTAAAATTTTATAAATAACTTCATATAATTGAACTTACTTTAATTTGAAAATGTTTTGAAAGAGAGAAGTTATTTGTTGGTATTTGTTCGTGATGAGGTATTACTTTTCCATATGAAGAACCTTCTAGGTAAAACTAGCTTTTTCCATCCCAAGAACCTTCTTCGACATCCTGAAGCAAGAACTATGATCTTGGCACAGAACTCCATACACATGAACACCTCTTACTTCTCGTTAAAGTGAAAGAAGCTAGACTAGGAGCCTTTCACCTCTAGTGAAATCTATCGTCATTTTTATTTGTATAAAAAATTTAAAAATTATTTGGTACTAATAAATAATAATATTTATTTTATTTTTATCCACGAGGTGTTTGATATACGATCGAGTGCTCTATTAAAGCACCCCTTGATGTGAATTCACTCGTTTGATTCCCCAACTCGATCATGCTGATATATTGATATGGTGAAGATCTAGTCCTACCAAACTTAGAAAAATATATATTTATTTTATTTTATTTTTCCACAGAAAAATCGAACCATATATTATTTATAGAGAGTTACATAGCATATGCATAGCATTTCGGATCAACTCCTTTTCTCCTTCAAAATAGGAAAAAAATCTGTCTTGACTGATTTTGGAATACACGCAGGTATTTGCTTAAACAGCCATAGCTGAGGACAACCATTGATCAAAAGAAAATTTATGTTCTAGCAACATCCCAGATTTCCTTTGTGGGGAAAATCCAAAATAGAGGATAACCAACAATAGAAATAAATACCCATAAGGGCACAAGAGACAAAAATAGACCATCAAGAAACTAGAAGTATTCACTATCCTGGTTCCTTTTCATGCAAGAAAAAGAAAAAAACAAGTTTTTCTAGACTTCTAGAGCCTCCATATAACGGAAAACAGCTTTGAAGATCCTTAGAGGTTCTTAGAAAGAGGTTTTTGAAGGTTTTTGAAAATAAAAGACAACAACAATGTAATTACAAAAATCAGGTCCACTCTACTGCAATGTAAAAAAGGCATTATCCGAAAGCAAGCTGTTCAATAGGACGAACAAACCCATTTTCCTCTTCAACTACTATCAAGGTCCCCAGATCTTGTTCAACACCCACTTTAGATAGGCGATCTTTAGCATGGTTCTGTTCCCTGTAAATGTGGCAAACAGAGATCTCAGTGAATTGACATTTAAGGCAAGAAATGTCATTTAGTAAAGGAAGCAAAAGGTAATTTCTGCAATTTTGTGTCCCATTGAACCATTTGACAATATTCATAGAATCGCCGAAAATCTGGACCATTCGCATATTCCTAAGGGATAACCAGCATAAGAGGAGATGAAAAGCTTTCAGTTCAGCGAAGTTGTTGGTCCCTTGACTAAGGCCAATCGAGGCTTTGATGGCTTTGTCAGGAGAGAGATGGATGACCAGTCGTGCCCCACACCTCCCATTTAAGTCTGAGGCTCCATCGAAAAAATCCCACGAAACACCTATTATAATAACTTCCTATTGAAAATTTCGACTATAAGAGGGTTCGACTGGGATAGGAATACTATCATAGATTTCAGCCCCTTTCGCTGCCAATCGATCAATTGGAAAACCTGATTCTTTGAAGATGACCCGATTCCTAGCTATCCAAGTCCCCCAGGAAATCAGAAGAGGAAAATATCTCACTCTGTCATTGGGAGCTTCATGCCACCACTTGTACCAAGCATCCAGCACCTCCTGACCTTCCCAAGGATAGGGGAGATTGAGGATCCTTAACGACTCAGTCCAAAGGCTTGCATTGAAAGGGCAGGTAAGAAAGAGATGCTACACTGACTCCTCGCTTGATTTGCAGAGGGAGCACCAGCCCGGGCCAATATTCCCTCGCCTTTGAAGGAAATCCCAGGTTGGGACTCTCTTTTGAAGGATGCACCAGAAAAAAAGTTTAGCTTTGGGAAGTCCTTTTAATTTCCAAAGTGGTTTAGCCCACCAGGCCAGGTCTTCCCACCCATTCTGATCTATCAACCACTTGTAACCCATATTTGGTGAATAGACCCCATTTTGAGCGAAAACCCACCTGAGTTCATCACTAGAGTCAATGATCCGAACTGAAGAATTTTACAGGTCACTTCTAAAACTTTCCCACTCTTCCAGCCAGCGGTCTTCCAAAAGGAGGTGCCTTCCAGATAACCACCCTTGTCTCCATATGGATGAGTTCCTTTGATCGATCACATGATGTAAGGTGAGAAAGCCCCTATTATTTAGGGAGGCAACCAGCTCCTGTGAAAGATTATACCTCTACATGCAGCCAACCCAGGGATCACAACCCAACCTGACTGAATTTCCATCCCTCACATTCCACTCCAAAACCTAATCAATGATTCTAACAGAGGCTACCACTGCCTTCCAGACCATAGATGCATTTTTTGATGATTTCTGGGGCAGTCTTAGCCATTCAAGAAAAGGGACTGGATCAATATATTTCCTTTTAGTGACAGAGGTCTAGAGGTTCTCTTCTGAAATGAGTCTCCAAGCGAGCTTTGTAGCGAGTGATTGGGAGAAAAGGAAGAGATTTTTAACACCCCATCCTCCCCGTTCTTTAGTCCTTGAAATTTTATCCCAGGCTATCCAGGGGGTCACATGTTCAGCCTTTGATCCTGCCCACAGAAATTTGCTACAAATTTTTTCAATGGAAGCCATAATGCGTTTGGGGACCTAGATTAGGCTAGCCTAGTACACAGGGATTGCCATCAATACTGATTTTATAAGGACTAACCTCCCAACTCTAGACAACCATTTAGAACTCCAATGGTTCAGTTTTGTTTCAATTTTTGCAAGAAGCCATTTCCAGTCCTGAATTCGGTACTTGTCTGGCTTTAAGAAGAAACCCAAGTATTTAAACTTGTCCTGAAGAGACTTAACTTCAAATTGTAAGTAACCTTCCACCCTTACCACTTCTTCCCTTGTCAGACCCACTATTGTTAGAGTCGATTTTTACACGTTAATACTGAGGCCCGTGGCTTTCAGGAAGAGATAAATGATTTTTTTTAATGGCCCTACAGTCCTCTGTGCTACCATTACTAAACAAAAGGATAGCATCCACAAAGAGAAGATGAGTAACCCACAAATTAACCGCCACTTCAATTCCTTTCAGATTCCCTTGTCTCTTAGCCTCGTGTATCATAAGAATGATGCCTTCAACTGCCAGTAAGAAGAGTAAAGGGGAGAGTGGACAGCCTTGATGGAGTCCCCTCTCTGGATTGAAGAAACTAGAAGCAACTCCATTTACCAAAATATCAATGGAAGACGTGGAAATGTAGCCCATCACCCATCTTACAAATTCATAACTGAAGCAAAGATGAGTTAGTAGAAGATTGAGATACATCCATCTAAGTTTGTCATAGGCTTTTGAAAAATCTATTTTTACAACATCACCTTTCTTCCCTCTTAATTTTAGATTGTGAAGAGTTTCTTCAGCCACTCCAATCGCCTCATGGATTTGTCTCCCATCTAAGAAGCCAAATTGCTCGGCCGAGATATTCTTTGACAGAAACGGTTTTAGCCTTGAAGCTATGACTTTTGAAATAACTTTAGATACATAGGTGCATAAAGAAATAGGCCTGAAGTCGTCAAATGAGACCGGCATGTCCATCTTTGGTATAAGAGCTAGGAAATTTGTGTTGAAAGGTTGGAAAATAGTCCTAGAACACATGGATTCTTCAACCACTGCGACCAGTTCGTCTCCCAAGGAATCAAAAAAATGTTGATAAAATTCCACCATCCAGCCATCCAGCCCTAGGCTTTTGTCCTTCTGCATTGATTTGAGGATGTCTTCAACCTCCTCCCTAGAAACAGGATCCATTATAGAATCGTTGTCTTCCTTATCAATGTAACTGGGAAAAAATTGAGCCACTCTGATTACGTCTACAATGGATGCTTCCTCAGGTGCTTTGAAAATATTTTTGAAGTGACTTACCCTAAGAGAAGCTAGGTCTTCAAAGGAATGATCCATCTCCCCATTCTCTTTCTGCAGCTCCCATATATTATTTGAATTGTTCCTACCTTTGGCATAGTTCTGAAAGAACTTGGTGTTTTCATCCCCTGCCTACAACCAAATTGCACGACATTTTAAATGCCAACTTTCCTCTCTGAGCTGGAGAATATCTCTCTGAGTAGGTTCTAGTTCTTTGACCCTATTCCGGGACTCTAGAGAAGCATAACCATTTCCTTCTAGACTTTCAAGAAAATCCAGTTTTGAATTCACAATTTTAAGAGTCTCATCCTCCTTCAATTTCTAATAGAGAGCCCACTCTTTTGTTGCAATATTCATTTTCTTCAGATTTTCCATAAATATTTTATTTTTAAAATGAAAGTAATGAAAATAAAAAATTTTCATTTTAAAATTTTATAAATAACTACATATAATTGACGTTGCTTTAATTTGAAAATATTTTGAAAGAGGGAAGTTATTTGTTGGTATTTGTTCATATTTATTACTTTTGAAATATTATCAAAACTTATAATTAAAATAAATATAACTAGAATATAAATATATATGGGAGGTTAAAATAAATTAAAAATTTGTAAATATTTTTTCAAAGGAATATTTCATAGGCATGGCACAATTTGAATTGTAACACAAAATATTAACAAACAGTTTCAATGTACTGTCCATTTTTAATTACATTTTTCTCAGTTGTAACACGTAGATGGTCATGGACATTAAGTTTCAATGTAATTTTCTATTTTTCATTTCATTTTCCTCTAATCTTAATATGTGTTTTCATTTTTCTCTAATCCTCATACTTTGTAACAAACAATAACCAATGGGGAGAATATACTAACATCTTTCAACTCTAAAATTAAAATTTATAATTAAAAATTAATCTACCCAATTCTAATGGTAGATGTCTATCAATATAAAATTAATTTTCCGAACTTCCTAGCCTTTTAACATGTCAAAAATATAGTTAGCTTGGGACACTTCTCTCCAAGCTCTTTAAGCATAGGAGTACAATTTTAAAACAAACTAAATAATATGTTTCTTTAGGTATAATAATCCAAAATTTGGTCTTAGCGTTAACCATCATCATCATCATCATATGAAAATATTTAAAAAATAATTAAAAAAATTATATATTATAATTAAAAATTTGATATATTATATTAGATAAGAAGGAAAAAAATTGTAAATAATTGTGCATGACTTAATTTAACTTAATTGAAAAATTTGGAAATATTTTAAAGCCAACCAATAGATTTGTTAAACATGGTATCCATCAAGTTTTCAGATATTTTCAAACTTTAGAATGAAAAGTTAAAGTAAAGATTACGCAGACATAAAATCTGAGAGGACATTAGTAATTAAAATATTGACACTCCATGAAACATGTTTTGCGAACTGCCACAATGACATTTTGTGTGTTGGAAAAGAATATAGTCGATGTCGTGAAATCGTGAACTTTAACTTCTACATCACTAATAACTAATCATTTTCAAATTTAGAAAATTTTTACAAAATTTAAAACAAGTAAAATACTTTACTATATTGATATTTATAATACAGTGATTTATTTGCAAAATAATTTACCATATTTATATTTAGAATGTAGTGATTTATTTTATATAAATATTAGTACATCAATTAAAATTCTAACATATAATCAAAAAAATATACTATATTTAGAACACATTGTTTTAATTTATTTATGTAAATGTTAGTTCATGCAATTATAACTTTTTACCACCCAGGTGCAGGTGACACGTTCAGAGTGTGCGAGGATAGATCCTCCCAAGCTAAGGTTGACGCTGCTCTACAACGCCAGATATAACATGATGCAAAAACTCATCTCGACAATCATTCATAACGGTGCTCTGCCAAACCTGACACCTTGCCATACTTTGTATCACATGCACTCACAATTGGACCATCCCTCGCCGCATTTGCGCTCGTGCCACAACCCCTCTCCACATCTGCATGTGTGCCACAGGTCTTCAAAAGGCACTAAAGCTCTTATTTCAGCCTCCGTTGTTATTCCCCTCACCATCACGTCGCTGCTCCAACTTTCCTCGCGTATCTCCTCTGCCTCTGCCCTTCCCACTGCGTGCTCCCCCTACTGTGAGCCTCTTGTCACGTGCTCTCCTACTACATGCTCCTCCCTCTGTGATGCTCCTTGCTTCGTGCCCCCTAATGTGCTCCTCCATATTGAAATCCCCTCCTACTATGCTTCTCCTTGTTGTGTGCTATCAGCGCCGAGCTCACCCGGTGCACGCCCCATAGTTGCGCACCTCTACTGCGCGTACTTCAGTTGTGCATTTCTGTGCTCTTGGCCTGACTTCCCTCTCTTTTCTTGATAGCCTCTCCATGGCCCTGAGACAATGTCAAAATCCCATCAGGGGAAGCGAAAGAGGTGCATTCTCGGGGTGCTATCACCGTAGCGAAGACTAGCGTTGGAAATCCATGAAGGTTTCTCTTCGGATAGCCATCAAAAGGGAGGTTACTCAAATGCCTTACTTCACCCGGGAAGAGATTTTCTTAATGCCAGAGAAGCCTAGGTGTTGAAGAGGCCCTATAAAATCTACCATAGCGAACTCTGTGAAGCCCACTCCTCCGAAAACTGACGCGCTCCCTGTTCACGAGCCACCGGATGAGGAGACAGACGTTTGGATCATGGATTCGAATGGAGTCTGAACCAGTGTTTTAGATGCATAGTACCCTATTTCTCCTATCATACCCGTGGTCCCTCCCAAGCCCTCGCGCGAGCCTACAGCTGAGGAGGAGGCCACAACACATGAATATGGATGCCTCATAAAGGAGGAGCACCCCGCAATATACGATGATCAAGGAACACCATAACTGCGTGGTGGCATAGTTCATTTTTGTTTTCTGTCAACTTAGGACATACTACAACTATTTAGATTTTATATGTTTTATGCAACATTTTGTAAAACATGATGGCATGACTCTATTAAGGGGTTGGTTTCCTCCTAGGAGGCAGCCCCAAACGTGCTTTATTTTGAAAACTACCAAGGCTAAGCACTGTTGGTCATCTCAGCCCAATGCCTATGTAAATTTTCTTTAATGATCTAATATAGTTTAGCCTAACTTACAAAAAAAAGTATAACTTTCTACCAAATTCAAAATAGACAAAAAACTTTAACATATTTACAAAACATTGATTTTATTTATGTAAATGTTAGTATATGTCATTGTAACTCACTATTATTTTTTTGAAAGAAAAAAAAAATTTATAGTATTCCTTCTAATTGCATGTACTAACGTGTGTGTATATATATATATATATATATATATATATATATATATTCTGAATATGGTAAATTGTTTTTCCTGTAATAAACTTCGTAGCAAATAGTGTGAAATATATCATATATAAGAAATGTTCACGAGTTGGGAACAAATCTCTAAAGAGATTTTCCTTTTTTAGAGTTTGTGGTGTAACTTTTCATGTGGAGGTCTGGTCCCCACAAGTTCGAGGTTTCGTCCCCACAAGTCTCTAGGTCCATTGTCGACTGGCTATTATTTATCTTTGATAATAAGAAGATTAAAATTAGAGATTAAAAAAAGATAGAAAATCCAACGAGCAAGAAGGCCACCTCCTCGAAGAAAAACAAGTTTTTTCAAAGATGCCAAAGAATTGTCTACCCTCTACGATGCACAAATATGAGTTCTCGTCTTTTCTGGAGAGAACAATTTCTTCTACGTCATTGGCAGGCCAAATATAGAAATTGCAATGCATTGTTACAGTAACAGATTACGTGAGAAAAGGAATCTCGTGTCTAGTAGAATACAACGATAATAATCAAAACAAGAATTGTTGTGGAGTAGAAAGTCCCTGCCAAGAGGCAGAGGCAGTGGACTTTATGGGCGTTAATTACTCTAGCTATGAACAATTAAGTAACTTTTTGAAAGGAAGGTGTGAGGTCGAATTAATTTTCTTGGGCTTTTAAATGTGACTAGTGTCCTTAAAATTCCCAGAAAGATAGTACTAAAGCACTAAGAAAAAACGCATGGAGCCACTTGACATTCATTTCTTCCTTATTATCCACATACGTCTGTCTTTAATACACAACATGGTTGCCACTTATGGTTTCTTTCTGGACAAAGGCTTCCGAGAAATGTTCAGAATAGCCGCCAGCACACTAAATGGTTGCCACTTGTGGTTTCTTTCTGGGCAAAGGCTTTCGTGTAATGTTCAGAATATCCAGTTGCCATGTAAAATCGACCTAGCACAGGGTTATGTACACTAAACAATGGCTCTTTTATTTAATAACTTCTTCAGGGCTTTTATGCACTAGTTTTTTATGATTTTGGCACCCATTGATTCAGCAATTGACGTTGAACCTGACAATTGAAGTTTGAGATTGAGATGGAGAACCCATAGAAGCAAAGGAAATAGAGGTCTCATGCTGAATAATCTCTACAGGGATGATTCAAGTTCAAAGGTATTCTTTTTTATTACTCCACTAGTACTGAACCTCTTAAAGTGTTGATTTCACATCTATGTAAATATATATACCTTCTAAAATAGCTGCTATGAATCGTTATAGTCTGCCTTATAATACTTATGATTACAACACCAAGCCTAAGCTCTATAAGGACACTTGTGACCGGGAGCCAGGCTTCACAACTAGATTTGTTTTTATTTGTAGCAGGATAGCCATATATGTGTATAAAGAGCACTAGTAATACTGCAACTTATCTCTCTTTTTTTCGACATAAGGAATGATAATGAGTAAAATTTAACCAAGTGTCTTTTCCGACTGTCTGTAAATTTGAAAAACACACCTTATGAGATGTGGTTTTCTTGATTCGAGCCAAATAATCAAATTCGAATCAACGGATTCTATCATCCTAGTGTGAAGTCAATAATCGAAGGGGAAAGTTTAGCTGGTATAATCTTGACCCGCGCTTAAGTGGGTTGTAACTGGTATTGTTTTGTCCTTCGCCTCTATGGGGATGGCCCATTCGGTCTCATCCTAGCCCGAGTTAGGTGGGGCTGGGAGGTGGCGGCTAGAGGGTAAGCGGGGTGGTAGGTATGAGAATGGATTGGCCCAGCGCTAGTGTCATGCTTCCAAGAAACAAATCCATAAGCAAGGCTCTTGGTTCATAAAAATAGATACATGGGAGATGGAAATAAGTAAATAGATACATGGGGGAGGGAAATAATTATACATGGGAGATGATTGTTGTGACAACGTAGCTCACCATTACATGATGGAAGACAGTTGTGACAACACACCATTACATGCACACAATCTATACCCAAACATTACCGGAAATATTACCCCAAACATTTAATTCTTGCTGACTAATGTTAGCATTAGTTTGTATCTAAGACCATTTGGAAATACAAAACTGTTGTTATATGAACAAACATGAAGCATATCACCTATCTACTTTGGTAAGAGGCCAATAAGATGATAAAATCTGTGATTGGTGCTCGAAATTATTCCGTCAATTTCAAAGGTTGAGCCACATTTGTTTTATGAAACAAAAATAAAAACTTAGGATAATGGCAGGGACTATTAATGCTACTGTTACTTTTTGATTACTATATTCCCTTGCCGTGAGCAACATGGACTAATAGGAACTAGAACATCTATGCGTTGGGGCCAAATTTTCTAGCGGAACAGCTACAGAGGATGTTGAAATAAGAACTAGAACATCTAGGCATTCGGGCCAAAGTTTTTGGCGGAACAGTTATAGAGGATGTTGAAGTACATTGTGGTAGAAGACGTAGAAGGATTGTATGTTGCGCTATTAAAATAATTATAATAGGAAATGGAAGTGGAAATCGCACGGGTGAGGGCAAAAAATAACAAGGCTATCGAGAGGCGCATAAAGGAGAGAACGGTTAATGAGTGAAATATGATGGAGGAGAACTGGAATTTATGAACAAAGAAGACGCGTGTATATTACACCTTGTGTCCAACGCCTGTTTCTCAAACATTATATTACATGACATATAATATCTCAAGGATTTTAGTATGAAATTTGAACTATTATTTAAAATATCATTATTAAAAGTTGCGGTTCAAAAACTCTTCGAACTTTTTATTTTTGCACCGTTACAAATCATTGAGAAGAATTCAATTTTTTTTATCTTTAGTAATTAGAATCACATGATTGTGTTAATAAAATACCCGATGTTCAACATGTTGTCTCTCTTTCACGATTGAATCATACATGAAATATGGGAATTGCGAAGTTTTATTGTAAAGTCGATGTGTCAAAGTGGTTTTATTAAAATAACCAATATCAAATAGATCATTCATTTGTGGGGATTGAATTGTAAATGAGATATTTTAACACCTCCTCATGAATTGCATATACCTATGAGTTTTTTTTTTTTTTTTTTCTTAGTAAGTCTAATTTATATTTATAAAAACATATAGTACATGGATTGTCTGACCTCCAGAATTGCTGGACTAGCCAATTCTAGAGGAATTGTTAGGCAAAAGATCAAAATTGTCACTGCCCGAGAAGGGAAAACCACCCAAATTAGTTTCATTATAGCTGCCTGCCATGGGGAAACCAGCTTCATACAAAAAGAAGTAATGTATGCCGAGATTGTCTAGGAGCAACATAATAAACTGGAAAAAAGAGTCCCAAACTGAAAAGAAACTTGTAGAAATTAGGAGTCATTTCTCGGGGGAGGTGTCTCCTCCACAATTAGGCACTTGTACTCCTTGGTGTCATCAGTAGTCGTGTCTCGGGGCACTGCATGTTCAGGAATGTTGGCGGTGCATGTATTTCCCATGCCCCCATCATCACCAGACTAGTCCTTACTGCTACTATCGCTACCACTGCTACCATTGCCTGTGCTGCCCTTGCTTTTGCTGCTGGAGGCAGGATTTCCATGAACGACAGGGAGAGCTTCAGGTTTTCTCATAGGCGGCAGAGGCATCGAATCTAAAGTGAATTTTCTGAGCAATTTCCTGGGACGAAGGCTCTCGACATTGGATGCTTCCTCCTTGAAGCTTATAGAGATGGTGGCTATGATGCGAGGACGGTCCAAGGTGAAAGTGTAATGGAATTGAGCGGAGTGTGAAGTGGACGGAGAGGGAAGTGTCTCCAGATGAGGCAGTGACGGGGAAGAATGACGTGTGGGGTGCTGCAGCGGTAGGGACGAAATGCGAACAGGAATTAAGGAGTGTGATCACCTTGAGGCCAAGTCTCCGCCTCTACCACTGTGGGTTGCAAGATAGCACCCATATAAATCCTCCAGCGAAGGAGATGAGGAGTTAGAACAGTTGGTGAGTGGAGGCCTAGACACCTTACCATGCCTATTGCCTCGACAACAATGCATACGGTGGCGCCTGGGCATAGTGGTGCTCATGGAGGTGTTGTTGAAAGGCTAAGACTGCGGAGCTGAATGAACATAAGGCTGAGGAGTTGAGTTTGCAAAGGACAGGGGAGCCGAAGGTGTTGGGAAAAATACTAAGAGGGGGGGGGGAGGAGGGGGGGGGGGGGGGGGGGGAGATGTTTAAAGACAGAAACTAAAATTTTTTACTTTTTATGCTCTAAAACCCATACGCTACTTTGCTGAAGACAACTAGCGTATACACGCGGATATCCTTCATAAAACTCGCGTATACAAAGAGATCTAATTATGCCATTAGTTCTTCACTTATATCATTCCATCATTCATTCATTAGATGTTCTGTAAACAGTAAACATGTGCAGTAAGAACAGAATAAACCATCACACATGAGCATCACACATGAACACCAGGATTTTAGGTGGAAACCCAAGTCGGGAGAAAACCACCGTTGCAGTTGCTCAACCTTCAATATTTTATTATAGAGAAAACATCTTACAACATATGTTTGGTCACAGACTCCTGCGACACGCGACTTCCCCCTGCGCTCGTTTACCGACCTCTCCACGGAAGGAGCTCCAACCCACGACTGGTTACCGGCCCCACTCTCTGGAGAGGAGCTACGACTTCATAATCTCGTTTACCGGCCTCTCCTGGAGGGGGGCTACGACCCCCGGTCTCGTTTACCGGCCTCACGGAAGGGCTACAACCCACGAATGAAGGCTCGCCTCACAGCACCTCTATGGACCACGTTTCATCCATTTTCACATTGGATCCAGCCATCCTTTAAACACCACTTGCGAGCCACGTTTCATCATATTTTCTGGTGGACCCACTCCATAATTTTAAGCGTTGACATGAAACGGATACATATAACTCAACGGCAATCGGTAAACAGGTAGAACAGATGAGACATTTCTTCCATAAACTTCAACAAACCTGGTTTGCATACACGCTTTCCTTTCAACGAACGCTTTCCTTTCACTGATGTCGCGTATATACGCGCTTCCATTCACACAAACTAGTGTATACTTCTGTACATATTATAGATCCAATTTCATTGCGCATACGCGCTTTTTCTTCAGCGAAGCCGTGTATATACGTGCTTCCTCTTCGGTGAACTAGCGTATGGTTCTTCAGAACTTTTATGTCATTGCAATTCTTCATAGCAGATACATCACTTCAGATTTTACCCTTTATCTCAGACAGATGTTCGCCTCAACACAGATCTAATCATTCCATAAACGGATCTAGCAAATACAAGTACATTTCAGATCTAGATCCCCTTCTTCATCATTGGTGCATCATACATTCAGATCTATCATTCAACTGTAACCCTTTCCATTCAGATATACTTCAGAGAGAAGTATTCATTCAAGCTCAAACATCTTGCACCCACACTCATGATTTGCACAATGAATTTCTTCTCTTTATATAGGTTTACCCTTTTTCAATACCATGAGCCCCTTTTTCAATACCATGAGCCAAAACAATACCATGAGCCCAAAACTACATTACTTCTGATGGTATTCCTGGACGGGGTCATTTGGACGAATCATTACCCAATACAATGGGTCAATACCATGGTGGTTACCCCTGGTTTTGCACTTTATGAGCGCTTTTTCCCATACGCGACTTGGCATGTACTTTACCGCGTGCATACGCGACTTCTCCTAGGCAAATCCGCGTATGCCTTGAGACATACTCTTTTCATCATAGATCTAGCACATATTGAATTCCTTTCTTCATTACCTTTTGTACTCTCTGTAGATACATCAGATTTTCATCTTTAAACAGGTTCATCAAGACATATTCTATCAAGCACAACTTCATCAAGTAAGTTGCCATCATCTTCATCAGGTGGGTTGCCATTCAAGAACAACTCTCTACATCATATTGCTAACAAACATCATTTCATATCAGATTTACATCATTTACCAAGTCCATCAGGTCAAGACAAACTTCATCAGGTGGATTGCCATCAAGGACAACACATGCCAACACTTTCATGTCTTCATCTTCATTTAGTGGGTTGCCATCAAGGACAACACTCTGCTCATATTGCCAACAGAAGGTTCAATATCAAAATTCAGGCTGCAATGAAGGTTGTGGAAGATGCGGTGGTTGGGAGCAAGGAAAATACAACAATAGATATAGCATCGCCCCCCTGTGGGTGTTCTATAGCTCAGCTCTGAGACCACAGAGGGATAGATAAAGCTCGAGGGAAATGGAGAAAGGTTGCTGCTCGGAGAAATTTTGAAGTAAGGGTGAGTGCATCAATAGATGAGCATATTAATGGAGCTTCGGTGGTTGCAGTTGGCATAAATAAATTCTCGCAGCTTGAGCCCTTCTGTGACCATGTGGCTGAGCCATGTGTCATGGCATGGGCTTGCCATATGCCATCCTTCATTTATCACCCACATCTGAGATTGTTGTTTCCATGTGAACTAGATTATTTCATTCCTGTATGAGAGAGGTACCATGGAGAGTGTTGAGGGGACTAGAGTAGATGGTTTGATCATAGTCCACTCCCTTGTTTGCGAGAAGATCCGCTACTTTGTTACCAGATCATTTGACATGCTTGAAGGAGATCGCCTGATTATGCTTCAGCCACTGTTCTATGAGCTCAAATATAACAGTCAGATGCCAACTTTTAGCCACTTTGGTGGCGGAAGCACCCATGAGGAGATGATTCATTGCGTTAATGAGGATTTGAGAGTCTCCTTATATTTCAATGGAGAAATAATTGTGCCTCTGAGCTAGACAAAGACCCTACCATAAACCTTCCAGTTTAGCTGAATTGTTAGAATCCCATCCTATGGATCCATAGAAAATCAAAAGGCAGTTTCCAACAGAGTCACGAAATATGCCACCAAATCCTGCAGCTCCCAGATTGCCTTTGGAGGCTCCATCAAAATTCATCTTCATTAGCCCAGTGGGAAGAGGAATCCAAGTGCTGAGTGAATCTTGATGAGTGGTAGGAGTGCTAATGCTGGAGGGGTGGAATGGGATCGAGAGATGTCAGTTCTGCCAAATTATTTTTTACTGATATTGAGTTGTAAAATCAAAGTCCCGCCAATGGTGAAAAGCCAGTGTTTCTTGAAGGTTGATGTAGAGGTTGTTCCATATGGTATCCAGAGGAGTGTTCTGATTCTTAAATATTATTTTGTTCCTTTCCTTCCAGACTGTCCATAGAAGAAGGCCTGGGAGAAGAGTCCAAAGATTGTTTAATAACTTGCTATTGTAAGGTGCCAAGGGCCAATTGCGAATGATGCTAACAATATCACCTTGTATGTGATTTCATCTTCTGCATTTGAATATAATTTCTTCCCATATTTTGTTGGCTAAGATGTAGGTGTCCATTAGATGCTGATAGTTTCAATTTGCATTGAATAGTTAGGGCACTTGGAAAGTCCGATAAATCCTTTTTTTAAAATATTATCCCAGGTGAGGATGCGTTTGTGGCATTGGAGCCAGAGGAAGGTAGAGACCTTAGGCTAGATACCAAGTTGCCAGATTTGGGTCCGAAGAGGATCTTTTGTTTCTTGGGTGGAATACATCAAAGTGTATGCTTCCATGGTAGTGAACGTGCCTTAAGGTGTGTATCCCCACGTAAGAAGATCTTTCTTCTCTAAATATCTAATTTTTTTGCTATTAAGTTCTTCATCAATTTCCCTTTTTATGTCCTCCTGCCAATTCTTGTAGATATGAGCTGCTGGTGCCCATTGACGGTATCACTGTATTGTGGGGGTTACCCAGTAATGTTCAAATTTTTTTCCAAGTAGGTTAAGTTGATCCACGTGTTGCTGAGGCCATATAAGATTTACTAATTTGGGCCTTTGTTGCGAACAATCAACCCAGAAAAGGGTTGTACCTCCATCTCTGACTCCCCAGAAGCTGTGCTCTTGAATGAGGGCTCGGTGTTCTTTGGCTGCATTCTGTATAAGAGATCCCGTATCAGATGTTGTCTTCCTGATAAGATCTGGGGGTCTATTATTGGCATATTTGACATTCCAAAGAAGTGCCCAGGGTGTGTGTGGCACAAATAACCATTTCCACCAAATGCGGGTGTCCATGAATGCATTGATGTGATGCAGATATCTTAGGCCTAGACCACCATCCTTTTTTGGAATGCATACCGTTGACCACTTTACCAAAGCCCATTTACGGTTTTGACTAGAGGAGCCCCAAAGGAAATTACGTTGTAGATTTTTTATCTCTTTGAGGACCCATTTTTTTGCCACGAGAACTGAGAAGAGATATAGGGGCATAGACTGTAAAACTGCTTTGATTAGGATAAGACCGCTAGCAATATTAAGGGATCTATAGGTCTAGGAGGATAATCGAGCTTCAAGTTTTTCTAGGAGCTCTTGCCAGGATGAGAGTCGGATTATGGAATCAATCAAGGGCGCTACAAGGTACTTGGCGGGTAGGGAAGCTATAGAGAAGCCAAGAATTCTAGCAATGTTGCTTTGGGTAATAGCTGGGGTATTGAAAAAAAAATATATGATATTTTCCAGGATTGATAGAGGTACCTGAGGCCTCTGAGAAAGTGTCAAGCAGGGATTTAAAAGTGAAAGCTTCTTGAATTGAAGGATGACCGAACAACATATTGTCTTCTACAAACTGTTGGTGGGTAGTTGGCTGGGAGCCTTGAATAGAGATTCCACAGAGGTTGTGAGAGCAAAGGGCATTTTGAATGAGACGACCTAGCCCTTCTGCCATGAGGACAAAAAGGAAGGGGGATAGGGGATCTCCTTGGCGAATGCCTATGGAGGGAGAAAAGGGACAAGAAGGGATGCCATTTATGAGGATGGAGTAAAAAGGGGAAGAAATGAGATTCATAACCCATCTAATCCAAGAGGGGCTGAAGCCAAAAGTAGTAAGCATTTGCTTGATATAATCCCAACTTAATTTATCAAAATTTGTTGAGAGATCAATTTTTAGGAGCATACCTACCTTCTTGGTGTGTTTCAGGGAGTGAATGATTTCATGAGCGAGAATGATCCCATCTAGAATATTTCGTCCTTCAACATATCCTATTTGTTCCAGTGAAATGAGTAGTGGAAGCAGAGTCTTGAGCCTGTTAGCAATGACTTTAGAAATCACCTTGTAGATAACATTGAAAATGAAATGGGTCTATATTTATCCAAGGTGTTGGAATGTTCTTCTTTTGGAATGAGAGCTATAAAAGTGGCATTGAGAGAGGGGAGCATCCAATGCAGTTCTCTAGATTCCTCAACCAACTTCCAGACTTCAAATTTGATGAGGTCCCAGAAGTGATGAAATAAATTAGAGGTGAAACCATATGGACCTAGGGATTTTCCATCTTTGAATTGAGCCATAGCTTGTTGAACATCCTGAAGGGAAACTTGATGGAGAAGCATCTTGTTATGTTATTCTGTAATAATCTTAGGAATATGCTGGATGAATTTACTGATTGCTTGATGCCTGATTTCCTGGGGTTCTTGTAGAACAGACTTGAAGTGATTGAGGAGATCTTTCTCAATATCCTCATGTTCTTCTAGCCTTTCTCCTTACTGATTCTGTATCTGTGCAATCCGATTGTGCATTCGTCTTCGAATAGTTGAGTAGTGAAATAATTTAGTGTTTTTTTCCCCTTCCTTGAGCCATCTTATTCGAGATTTCTACTTCCATAGGATTTCCTCTTTTGTTCTTCTTTCTTCTAGCTGGGAGAGAATGCTCTATTCCTGAGTGGCTAGAGACTCTATTCTTCCTTCATTGATTATGTGTTGCTGAATTTTATTCATGGTTTGTTCTAGAATCTTCTGCTATTGAAAGATGTTCCCAAATGTGGAGTGGTTCCATTGCTTGATCTGTGTTTGGAGATGTTTGAGATTTTGTTGGAATTGATACATTTTGGAACATGTTGTAAATGTGAAGCTTCTCCATGAATTTGTGACCATGCTTTTAAAGTCAGGATGAGCAAGCCAAAAAGCTTCAAATATGAAGGGACTTTTAGTGGTGACTCCAGGATGCAGCCATTGCAAAAGAATAGGCCAGTCCTCAGAGCTAGATAGAGGTAGTATGGAAGAGTGAATTTCTCCCCCTAATTGGATAGGATTATCTAAGATTAGGAAGCGATCAAGCTTGGAGGCTATTTTCTATGAGCCTTTGCACTTATTGTTCCATGTATGCATGCCATTGGACAGGGGAAGGTCAATTAACTAGTTTCTTTGGATGAATTCCTTGAAGTGGTTGCTTTCTATATATAATTTATCCCATCCTCCTTTCTTTTCTTCTAGATTGGTAATCATATTGAAGTCTCCCCCGATTATCCAGAGCGGATCTCGTTAGTTGGCATTGAGGATTTCCATGGTGTTTAGCAGTGAAATTTTGTGCATTATATATTGAGGGAAATAGACATTAGAGAGTTGTCCATGAATGTTGGAGGCAATAAGATGGAAAGATGCTTGTATGAGATTATGTGAAGCATTAAATTCAAGAGTGAAATGATCTGTGGATCCCATGCGATTACTAGGCCTCCCAAGGCTCCGGAGGCATCTACTACTACTATGTGGCAACCAAAACATTCATTGGAGATGATGGAGTTGAGGGTGTGGTTGCTGCATTTAGTTTCTTGCATGAAAAAGACAGAAGGTCTTTCCTGCTGTATCATATTTTTAATCACCCTGCGTTTCGCGGCGCTTTTGAGCCCTCGAATATTCCATGATGTTAGTTTCATTGGGAACTATTTTAGATTTGATGATAAAACTTAGTCAACTTGGGATATCTTCCAGATTCCACTAGCATTTCCCCAACAATGATGGTCCTCTGTAGATCTATAATTCACCATCCTTTTTTTGTTTCCATGAATAGTTTTTTCCCATCCCAATGACTCCTTGGTTGTATGCCGAGTGATCTTTGTTGATGCGCGCGAAATAGAATCACCTCTAAGTTGTCTATCTGTTTGTCAGATATTTTATAATATTCTTTTTTTACAGGCCTACTCCAGTGCAAGAATGTATATATCTCCTAGGTCAATGCTTTCAGGTTCCTCTTCCATATGACTGGAATGGCTTCCTTCTGGTACTGATCCAACTGTGAGGGGGTTGGCTTGAGATAAGCCATCTATCTCCATGAGATTAGACTACCAGATTATCAAATCTGAGTCCTTACTGAGATTGGGAGTGAAACTTGGGGGTTCTTGAGGAGCTTTGGTTGAGGTCTAGGGGATTAGGGGTTCAGTAGAAGGTTCAGAGGTGGAGGGCTTGGTTGTTTCCACAGTTTTTTGTGAAGATTCGCTATCTGGTAGAGTTTTTTTGGCTAAGATATCAAATCTATTGCTGGTGGATGGAGCAGTAGAGTCATGAGGTGGAACTTTGGGGGTGGTGGGAGGTTTCGTATGGTGCTTTTTGTGGCTAGGGGCTTTGGTGAACCCCTCTACATCATTTTTTTTAGAGGTGGCATTAGTTTTTGGGGGCTGATTTAGCGGACAATTGCGAAAGAGATGACCATGTGCATGATATTTTCTGCATCGAAATGGGACATGATCATAATCTATGATTTTTACCCATTCAAAATAAGCATGATAGAGACTTACCGAGTCCGTGAGAGCCTTAGCCAAATGCATGTAAACATAGAATATTGTGTATGAAGTATATAGTCTGAGCTTTGTTTCCTCAACGACCTTAATGAACTCTCCTGAGCCATTCCCTATTTCCTTTATGGATTCCTCATCCCAATATTCCAGAGGTAGAGAGTACATTCTGATCCAAACAGGGGCCCAGCTGAAATATTCTTTGTCTGGGTTGAATCTTTCTACCCAGTCCCTGAGATACAAACCCGCTGAGTTGAAAAAATATGGGCCTCCATCTAAGATATGGTTTTTGTCTTCAATACAGTTAAAGATGGAATTGAATAAGCCTTTTGGACCTAACTAGAGAGTAACATGTCCTTTTGGCTTCCATTTAGAGGAAATCAAGCCATGGAGATATTTCTTAGTAGGCCAAAAGCCAACAAATTTGCCTATGAGTGCATGATATTTCATGTAATGTATTTGTGCATTGATACGATGGCTTCGCAGGTCAATATTTGGTCATTCTGCAACGATACAAAAATAGGTTGCAGAAGTTTCCTTCAGCTGTTCTGTATTTCCTGCGAGCTCCTGAGGCTTGTCGCTTCACAATGTTGTGGTTTCAGTCTATGTGCCTGCAGAATCAGAGGACGGAATCTGGGAAGAGTCAGGAATGACAACATCATTATTGCCGGAGGAGGGAGGGGTGCTATCCCCTCCCGCTAGATATTATATTTATATTAAGAAATTTATATATTATATTTCTAATCAAATTAATATTAATAATAAATGTTTATATCTTGGAAAATAAGATATTAGTATAATTAACTTAAAAATTATAAAATAATTAATTTTAAACATTAAAAAAATATAAATATAAAATATTTTAAATTTAAATTATACTAAATTAGCAAAACTCCTAAAAATTAAACATTTAAAAATAAAAGAAATCAAAGAAACATACTTTAATAAAGTTATCTAATGTTTTTTTTAGAATTTTGAGAAAATGTAAAATTCTTGTTTTCCATGCCCAAGAACCTTTTGCAACATCCTCATGCAAGCAACTATGATCTTAGTACCAAACTTAATACACCTAAAAAAGACATATTTCTACCAACCTAAACCATTTAAGTAAGAAATAAATATAAAACCCTCATTAGGATTTCATTTCCCTTTTACCTTTAAAAGTAGCCTCACAAAGAGTACAAATATCAACCTCTTACTTCAAGTTAAAGTGAAAATATCTAGACTAAGAGCCTGTCACCTCTAGTTAAATTTTCTCTCATTTTTATTTGTCAAACAATTTTAGAAATTACTTGGTATTAATAAATAATAATACATATTTTATCTTTAAAATGAAAATTATAAATTTTATAAATAACTGCATATAATTGAACCTAAAAGATAAGGATAAGTATGATCCTATGTACAATAGCTGGCTATGAGTTCAGCATTGTGCCTTGCTTTGAAACAGCACATGTACCACCTTGTAGATCTACAACGCTGTCAATGAGGAACAATGAGAAGAAGAGGACCCATTCCTTATGGGAGTAATCAAATGGCAGCGTCATTCATGAAGAAATGGAGGAAAATATGATAGGTGGTAGATATTTTGAGATGAGGAATATTTCCTCCTTTCTAGATGACATTTTCTGAATGAGCATCTCACAGCTCAAAGAGAAACTTATACCTACAATAGATCCAAAACCTTATTGGTTTTTGGGGGCCATTGATGAGAAGAAGGTGTCATGGAGAGATCTCATTGGAGGTGCACTTCAACATATCATGGAGTGGAAACTTATTCATTAGTTTGAGGAGGTTGGTGTCCTACAATTGGAGGATGCCATGTTTTTGCAGAATGAGATCCATCATCCACATTGGGATGAATGGTTGGTAGTATGGAGCAAGGGGTTTCCAAACCACTTGCAGATCTATGATACAGGGCAACAAGAAGCATGGATGCACTGGTTTCTCTTGGGTGAGTATGGTTACCACTAAATGGGACATATTTTTCTGATCCATCCCTTTCACATCACTGGAAGAATGCAGAAAAAAATGCATGGTTACTTTGGTTGTTGATGAGAGAATTTGGACATCACATGATATATCTAATGTCCTTGTATTTACTCTTGTTTGGGATACATCTCATGTCTTTACGTTTATTTCTATTTGGGATGTACCTCATGTTCATGTATGTACTTGGGTTTGGGAGAAAGTATAACTCTCACATGATGTGGCATAAGGGAGCTTGTTTGTATTATGTTGATGGGACATTTCACATGTCCATTACTATATTGTTGCTCCATGACTTGCATCATGATGATGTAAGGTGGAAGTAAGAATCCTTGTTGCTATGGTTACTATTGGGAGAGTATGGACTAAATTATTCTAATACATTGCATGAAATTGTTGGAGGATGGCAACAAGAGGTCTTACAACATTGGCTTCTGTTAGGGGATTATAGTCATTTTCCAGGTATGATGATGATGTGATGGGGTAGCAATATGCCTTGTTAAGGTGTCTTCTCTTGAGAGAATATGGCCACTATGTTTGGTGCAATGTTGATATGGTATGGCAGTAAGAGGCATTGTTGCTGTGGCTTCTATTGAGAGAGTATGGATCTCGGATCTATATTGATGCATATTCGACATGGAAACAAGAAGCATTGTTGCGGTGGCTTCTTTTGAGAGAGTATGGCTCTCTTGTTTGTTTTCATGATGATCTAGCATGGCAGGAGAAGGCTTTGTTGCGTTGGTTTTTATTAGGAGAATATGGTTTGACATTGTTCATGTTCATCAATTTGTCTCTACTTCTTATTTTTCACTATGTTGATGTGATGTTTGGATCCTTCATGGCCAACAGGGCTAACAATGTGAGCATTGATAAATGAAATCTACTCTATGTATCATGGGTTGGAAAGATAGTTCATGAATTGGGACTTATCACTTTGGGAATGAACCATTTCATTTTGTGTATATCATGTGTAGAGGAGATCGTTGGTCATCATATGGTTGCCACTTGGAGATTAATTGATGAGGAAGGGTATCTAGCTTCTCAGTTGAAGGCCATTCTACACATTCTAGAGAGGCAGATTTGGAGCTGGACATGCATGACACATTGTGACAGATGGGGAGGCCTTCCACATGAGGATGCCATTCGGAGGGAGGATGTTTGTTGTAGCATCCACTTTTACAATTTCTTGAGGTCAAGAAAATTTTTTCCTGGGGAGGACTGTAATATTCCCAATTTTTTCACAAGATGATTGGAATATTAGATTTCTTAATTTTCATACTTAATTAAGTAAATAAGAGGGTGGAGGGATCCACAAACCCCAAAATATAAATAAGATTCACGTTTTATGTGTGTATGTGGATATTTCAGATCTAGATCTACATAATGGAGTAGTGGAGCAACTACTTAATGTGGAAGGAGAGGAGATCATGTCTCATTAATGAGAAAGATCATGGATGTTGAAGCAGTCAACTAAGATCATGAAAGGAATCAAATGTAAGATCATAGAGAATTAATGATGAGATGATGGAGGAGTAGTGCATTTAATGCACACATGATGGAAAGGGTGATCATTACATTCATACATGATGGAGATCATGGAGAGACAACACAATCAACATGGAGAGCTATGTCCACATGTGCAATGCAATTATGAGGTGGGCCAAGGCATGGGAAGGTTCAAAAACTATATAATGAAGATGAAGGAAACATTAGAGGAGGCTTTTGGATTACTGATTTGTGATCTGTTTAGATATGGATTTTTCATTTGACATTCCATGCACTCTTATGTTGTTTAGCTAAGTCTGCAGTGTTGTTTAGCACAGGGTGTTCTCGAGTGGGAATCCCACCTCTTTCCTTGAGCGACCTATAGGGAAGAGTGTTTGCAATACATTCATCCTGAGGAATTAGTTCCATGTTTCTCGTACTTTTTACAAAACATCCACATTCAAAAATTGCACATTTATGAAGATCAGTTTGGGAGGAGGAGGTTGTCCTTCAATATTTCATTTCAAGAACCACTGAAGGATTCATCCTATCACCTTGAGCTTCAAGATCAGCCCTCCAGTGCTTCAAATATATACCAAGCATCATGCCATCTATTATTCATCTCCTAGGAGCAACACTTCCATCAGGAATTGCACATTCTATTCTTGTAGATATAAGGGAGAAGGGAAGTTGCTAGCATTTTAGCTAGTAATCCAGTGGAGGACGATTCCTTCACATTGTATTCATTCTTTCCATAATTTCTAAGCTACATTGCATATATTAGTAGTAGGCTAGAGAGCCTCCTTCCTTTATAGCACAGTTTTTGTGAGAAATTGTTTAGTGGCAGTTGCAATCTTCACAGGAGGATTGAGGAGTTAGATCTTGAGCTTCTAGCTCGAGGATCTAGTGAAGGGATCAACCCTTCAAGCTTAGATCTGATCTTCTGAGATATTTCAGCCATCTATTTGTCAGATCCAACTTCAAATATGCATACCTAGCAATTGTATAGTGAAATCCCAAGAGGATGATTTTCTTAGATTGACAGATCTGAGAAATTCTTTCTGGGTTATCTTGGGTTGCCATCATAGTGCACAGATCTAGAATCTTGGAATCATTAGAGCTCCATATTTATGTTATCTGAATTTCCCTTTTCATCCAATAGCTATATTTACATCATCATCTGAAGGGACAATGCAATATTGCTTCTTGTAGCTCTCTAGTTATGTAGTGCATTCTTTGGCATGTTTTCAGGGCCATTCTAGCGTATGTATTTGGCTTGAGTGCATATTTTTTAGCACGGTTGTACTATTTGTCCAACTAGGCTCACCTATTTTTTATATTCTATGATTGTTGAATCTTTACATGTACATTTTCTGTGTTACAAATATTGTGTTTGTGTATCAATGCATTATTCCATTTTGGGATATTACATCGAAATAACTATTCCCCATTCGACACTAGAGGAAAAGAATAAGGTAAAAAATAATATTACGAGCTTTAACCATAAAAATAGCATGACAATTTAGTCGCATAATGAGGGTATGTATAAGGGTATAAACTTAGAATCCTAGGCACTAAGAATTATATTATCATTATCCAAAATGGTAACCAAGGGGGAAAATTGGAATTCACTCGAAGGTACCTTTGTTAAACATTTTACTAGATATGTATTATTCAGTTTCTTTTCTTCCTTTGAGATAATAAATGATCTTAAAAGGACGGGGGCAAGGAATAGAGGGGGGAGAAGGTTGGGGGCTTCAAAAGGAAAAGAAAAGGATTGGAAAAGGAACTTGCATAAGACGTTGTGGGGTAAGTTAGGATGTTTCCTGAGCCATTCCTGAGCTTGATAGAGAGACAATGGAAGCCTCAAGTTCAATATATGTTTCAGGTTGAGCCTTATATGGTTTTTTTGCCTATAGATGAACCATTTTAGGGTATTTGAGTGAGAACTATTCTAGTACGAAGATGCTCGAGGAAGAGAAAGTTACGTAAATGATTTTATCAAGATTGGGTGTCATGGTCACTTAGTTAATCCCTAGACACTCCGCCATAGCATATAAGTATTATAGTAGTTTCTTTAAATAATATTTATTGTAGGAATTTACATGGTAAGTTTCGTAGATCAAGAACCAAAAGTCACCACTCACAAACAAATCACAAATCTGTACACCAGTATAATCACGTGGTTAAAACCCTCAAAGAGGGAAACAGTCCATGGCCTGAGCCAATGCTGCCACTTCAGGAAATGTATTAATGTAAAAAGAAAAGTTACATATGTTTCTCTCATAAACGGTTACCAGACAAATGACCCTCCATGCTCTTTAAATAGACATCATGGACCAATCTGGTTTTAAGCCACGGATCAAGTGTCGGTAATACCAAGGAGAGAGATAACCATCAGATCACTACAAATTGTGACCATCAGATTATAAGTTACAAATGTACATGGTAAATAAACACAGTTTACCTAACTCTACACTAGACTAAGTTATTATTAACTATTTCGTATGTGTCGGAATATCCTAACATACCCCCTTAAGAACAACTTGGGATAGGATTGAAGCATTTAAAAATGTGACACAAAAGGAGCCTATTTCCTATGTGTTGAAATATCCTGACATCCCCCCTTAAAAAATAATTGAGATAGGATTGAAGTATTTACAAAAGTGACATAATAGGAGAAGGAAGGAGACATTAGAGCCTATCCCCCCTTAACGACAACTTTCTTGAACTCCAAGCATGGATCGAAGTTTGGTAAACTTTGCTTCTGTGAGAGCCTTTGTAAAGATATCGGCTACTTGATCATTGGTTAGACAGTTCTGCACTTCAAGAACACGATCATGAATGAGCTTTCTGATGAAGTGTATGTGGAGTTCAATGTGTTTCATACGCTGATGCTGAACTGGATATTTACATAGCTAAATGGCACTCTGATTATCACACCAAAGTGTAGTTGGATGCTGCAGATGAAGACCAAATTCAGAAAGAATATGATGAAGCCACATGGCTCCCTTGCTGGCTTCAACTGCACCACGATACTCTGCTTCTACTGAAGAAAGAGAGATGGCACTTTTTTTCTTACAAGACCAAGAAATACGTCCTAAACCAAGAATGAATACATATCCTGTAGTAGAATTTTGATCATCAGGGTCACCAGCCCAATCAGAATCAGTGAAACCAATCAACAATGGAGATGCTCCTACACTGTAATGAACCCTGAACTAAAATGTACCTCGAATATATCAAAGTATTATTTTAGATTCTTTCTAGTGACTTTCATGAGGTTGGTGCATAAACCGAGCGACAAGGCCAACGACAAAGGAAAGGTCAGGATGGGTATGGGTTAGATACAAAAATTTACCAACAAGTTGACGATATAAGGTAGCATCAAATTCAGGGGTAGTACAAGTGACTGAAATCTTGACTCCAGACTGAAAGGGAGAAGGGGCTGGCTTACAGTCTTCCATGTGAAAGTGGTGTAGAAGATCACAGGCATACTTGGACTAAGAGAGGGTAATGCCTTCCTTAGATTTCAAGACTTGAAGGCCAAGGAAATAATGTAAGTGTCCTAAGTCTGTCATTTCAAACTTCTTTTGGCTGGACTTCACATGTTTTATATGGTTTGAATCACTACCAGTAAGGATAAGATTATCAACATAAAGAAAAAGGATGGTGAAGGACTTACCCACTTTCTTAGTGTAGATAGTGTTGTGAGAATGACACCTAGAAAAGCCATTATCTAATAGAAATCTATCCACTTTGGCATACCAAGCCCGAGGAGCTTGTTTGAGACCATAGAGAGACTTGCTAACGCAAAAAACAAGGTTGGAGTCTTTTTGGATAAAGCCAGGGGGTTGTTCCATGTAGATTTCTTCATGCAAATCTCCATTTAAGAAGGAAGATTTAACATCCATATGATGGACTTCCCATTTAAAGGAGGCAGCAAGGGAAAGAACAAGCGGATAGAATTCATTTTGGCAACAGGGGAGAAGGTTTCAGTATAGTCAATGCCTTCAACTTGTGAAAATCCTTTAGAAACAAGACGAGCTTTATGTCTATCCACTTTTCCATCTGGTCTAAACTTGGTTTTTTAAACCCATCTACATCTAACAAGTTTTCTTCCTTTTGGAAGAGGAACCAGATCCCAAGTATCGTTTGCCAATAAGGAACGATACTCTTTATTCATAGCTTCATCCCAATCTGGATTACCGAAGGCTTCTTCAAAGGTTTCTGGATCAATTTGTTTCTTGAACTTGAGCCATTAAGGAAGAGGCTCTTTTGAACTGAAAACGTGTACGTCGTCGATCGGCAGGGTCACTTGCAACAACCTACTGCATCTCGAGTAGAACGGACCCATCTTGGAAGTGGTGGAGTATAAGGAACAATTTCAAGAGGTGGAGGAGGATTTTCATCCTTGCTATCACCGTCTGAACTAGAAGGAATGCTATTAAAAATAGAAGAGAGAGGGAGAGGTGGCACATATGCCGAATCAGGCTCGCAGACCAAAGGTGGCACACTTTCCGAGCTATGCTCATAGGCCGATATATTTTCATCAAATTTTACATCTCTTCTAATGATAATATTTTTGGATTTTGGTTGAAGAAGTCTATGTCCTTTGACATCTTCAGAATATCCAACAAAAATTCATTTTTCACTCTTAGGTTCTAAGGCTTTATGTTTCACATTTGGAGTATGGGCCCAAGCATCACTTCTAAAAACACGAAAGTGACTTACATCTGGTTTAATTGAGCTCCAAGCTTCTTCTGGATTTATATTCTTTAAAACCTTATTAGCAATGAGATTTACTATGTAATTTTCACAGTTAATGGCTTCTGCCCAAAAATTGAGACCAAGTCCTTTAGATTGAAGCATACAATTATCCATTTCTTTTAAGGTGCGATTCTTCCTTTCAGGTACACCATTTTGTTGTGGAGTATATGCAACAATATGTTGCAATGGAATGCTATGCTCAGTGTAGAAGTTAATAAATTTTTTGTTAACATATTCTCCGCCATTGTATGATCTTAACTTAAGAATTTGATGTCCACATTGTTTCTCAATAAAGGCCTTAAAGGCCAAGAACATGTTAAAAACTTCACTCTTGAGTTTTAAGAAATATACCCAAGTGTGTTTGGAAAAATAATCAATGAAAGTTAAGAAGTACATGCAACCAGAGAAAGAAACAACAGGAAGTGGACCACATAATTCACTGTGCACAAGCTGCAAAGGGGCTAAAGCATGCCAAGAGGCACATTTGTCAAAACTATCCTGATGATTTTTTCTGAGTACACATCCGGAGCAAACACCATCTTGGAAAGATATCATAGGAAGGCCCATCACCATCTCTTCCTTAATAGAGTTTGAAGAGACCGATAGTTTAAGTCACCAAATCACTCATGCCAAAGTTTTCTCACATCATCATTATGAGCAACAAAAACAGAGGGAAGACATGATGACCAAAAGTTGTCAAACTTATACAAGCTTGTGGAATCATCAGCAATGCCAGTATCTAAAATATGTTTAGGATATTTGAAATCCTTGATTACAACATCATGAGGTGAGAATTCTGCTATTTTCCCTTCACCTGAATGAGTTATTTGATAAACAGATAGAAGGTTGCATGACAAGGTAGGAACACATAGTACATCATTAAACTGACCATTATCTAGATGAATGGTTCCAGATCCTACAACACTAAGAGATATATCATCACCAACATAAATATGTTTGGTGTTACAATCATTTAAAGAATAAAACATGGATTTATTTTTAGCCATGTGGTAAGAAGTTCCAGAATCAATGAGCCACTCATGAGAAGGAGAAGAAGAAGATACATTTAATGCATAACCAGACATTGATGCTTGACAACCACAAGCAAGAAGTGCCATGCCTGAAGATGAAGGTGAAGAGTGCTCCAAATAGATGTTGTGCTTCTTCATTGCTGCTTCTAAGGCTTCCATATTCTTAAAACAATTGGACTTTATATGGCCATCCTAATTGCAAAAGTTGCAATGTCTATCTGTCTTCTTCCATTTTTTTTTATTTGCCTTATTATTTTGGTGATTTGATTTTTCAGTTTGTGGCTAAAATTTCTTAGGGCCCTTGTTTGGTTTAGGACCATATTTTTTGGATATTGCTTCTTGGGATTCTTTTGATATGGTTGTTGCTGGGCTACTAAGGCTTTCTTAGAAGCATTTCAAACAGTGATAAGACCAAGGTGTAAATTTTTTTCTTGTTCTCTTATCAAAGAATCGTAAAAGGAATCAAAAGAGGAATTATTGTAGGCGGTTCCTAAATAAATGATGGCTTCTCTAGTGGAATGGAAGGTGGAAACAAATATAGAGTATGGAGGGCCAAGCTTAGCAAGAATGCAATATATGAGGTTATCGTCGTCTGTTTTGATCTTACAACCTTCTAAAAGAATTCTGAGGGTCTTGAATTTGGACAAAAAATCTTCAATGGAGGAGAAGTTATTGGGGTCCAAAGTAAGCAACTCATTTTCAAGCTGGTGGGCCCTGATTTGATTTTGAATGCCAAAAACAATGTTTAGCTTTTCGAGGGCTTCATCAGGGGTGTTAATGTCAAGGATATGAAATCGAAGATCTTGAGCAATGGAAATTCCTATCAACCCTCATGCTTGATCTTGTTTATTTTTCCCATTTAGCAGCTTTATCATCATCAAAAGTTTTAGTTTCTTGTCCTCTGGCTATTCTATAAAGTCCTTTACTTCTAAGTATATCTACCATGTGAGGTATCCATTGGAAATAATTGGTGTTGTTAAGAATAACCGGGCATGAACTTTCCATTTTTTTTAAAAACTGAAGCTGAGAAAAGCTAAAACTAATTGCTCCAAGGGAAAGATCTCAAAAAATTGGGCCATTTCAAAAACAACGGCTCGAAAAATGGCTTCCGGATGAAGAATTTATGCCTTTTGAAAAATCTAAGTTGTAGATGCAGAATAGTTACGGGAACGGGATGAAGTGCGGCCTTTTAAAAAAAAAATCCGCCCCTTTGAACAATTTTTTTTACAAAAGAAGCTTGAGAAGGAGACTTGAACCCAAGAACTCTATTCTCATAAACTAACTCCTCACCAAGTGAGATAGTAAAAGGATCACGTTATTGTTTGAAAGGAGGAAGGAGGTTTTTTTTTTTTTTTTCGTCGGTTTGCGTGCCTTTTCCTGCACAAAAAACACAAAAAACCGAGAAAAAAAAACACAATGCAAAGCCTTACAGTAGAATATTAGAATTTTGGTTAGCCTTACCAGCAAATATCCTTTCTTCACTGTTTCTGATTTCCTGAGATCGCATAAAGACGCGGGGAAAGAGCATACGTAGCAAAAAAAAACCTTTTTCCTATTTCTGATTTGCTGAGATCA